>JAOBYH010181310.1:0-10425 GCA_025403525.1 Umimayanthus kanabou
AAAACCAATTCAAGTTACAAACCTATCAATCAAAGACTTTCTAGCCAATCACGCGCGGTAATTCTGAGCCGCAATACCACTTTATATTGTGGCTCTCGCTCCGAGCAAAATGTTAACTTAATCGCGATACTACTTAATATCGCAGAAGTGCCAAGCTTATCAACATCTATCTTCTCCTTACAATATTAGTATATAATAAGTTGATTTGTATCGAGAATAAGATAATTGATCAACAACTCCAAACTTTCCAAGATGAAACGCAAAATTCTCGCAACTTGTTTTCAAAAATATCTATGGAGTAAAGAAACGAGAATTTTAAAAGTTCGGAGCGAAAGGGTTAAAAACTAAAGTATACTTTTCATATTGATCGCCACTTTGCAAATCATGACTATGAGTATGAGCAACTAGTGAACTTAAGTTATTGTTTTAAAAAAGTTAGTAGTATTAGTTATATTATTACTTGTTTGAAACATTTATCTCGCATATTCAAAACTCATCTGTACCTGATGATAGCTTTGCACCACTCGATTTTGTTGTTGGCATCTGGAAGGCACAGAGGTACTGGGGCGAGCAGTGGTGGAACTCGAGTTCAGGGATCTTGGGGAACCTGGTGTACATTCTCTCAGGACTCCAACGCTGCTGATCTCCGGCACTCCGGAATTATCCCCCGCTTCTTCAGCTGCATTCGTGTAGATCTGGTGTCGCTGGTACTCGCGATTCTGCAGGGTTTCCACTGGAATATACTGCACGTTTACGTTCGGTGCGACCGCAAGCTCAACTTCTGTGGGTTGCTCAACTTCTGACTTGCCTTCCGCCACGACTTTCGGAGGAACTCTCTGCTCAATGACCACATACCGCGGTGAAAGCGATTGCCTTTCTCTTGCCGCGCGTTGTTCCCTTCTTCTCTGAAGAATTTCAGCTTCGCTCAGTCCGCGGTCCAGTCGTTCGAAATCGAGCTGTTTCGCAGTCTCGGACTCGTCACGCGAGTCGCTGTTGTGTCTGGCCCGTGTCTGCGCTGGGGTCTGGGCACCAGCCTCTTGAGGGGCGTGATAACAGTAGCATGGCTGAGAGGTTTCGCTCCCGGGGGAACAAGGCCTGTCAGTTTGTTTACGGCTCGGTAAGCGCGGCACGGCGCCTTGATTGGCACTGCAATTTGCGTAATGGTGCACTTCATGCGCAACCGACTGTGTCATCTGTGATTCGTTTTCGTTTTCCTCGATCTGTTCTGGCTCGGGAGCAGGATAGTAGTAGACCACTTTATGGTAGGGCTGTTGTTGTTTCCTGCGCTTCTTGACAGGCCTTTCCTGGATTCCTACTTCTTCCTGAACAACTTTCAAGGCTTTCTTTCCTTTTGTTTTACTGGTCTGGAAATATTGCGCGCTTTCCGAGGCCGATTCAAAGACACGTTTCTGAGCTGTAAATCTATTCTCCAAATCCTCATTTTCCAGGAACATTTTCTTTCCGGTTTGAGTTTCCCTTCCGTATTTTTCGATATATACGGGGGGTGAAACCTGAGATGGCATCGCCTTCACTTTCGTCCATGACTCCCCTGAACCTGCGTAAGGTGATAAAAATAGTGTTGATGAACTCACTGAAGGGAAAACCAAATTATCACCCAAAATAGCGAGCAATATTTCAATATTTTACATCATTACCAGCTTGATAGAGAAAATAGTTTACTTGCTTTTTTATCCTTGTCAGAATCACTGAACTCCAAAGTCGGACTCAGAGTTTAGAGGACAATCTGAGAAAAATTCACCATCATCTTTACCGAGGTAAAATTTAGATATTTGTGCATCTTCGCCAGTATTTGCTTACTCACTACGGTTGACGCGCAAAAAACTTCCTGGAAACATTTAAAGGTATTTCGTGCCAAATTGCCATATTCCAATAGAGAAACATTGACAGTATCAGTAAACAGAAGTTTAAATGCAAGAGGAAAGCAAAATTTACTGTTAAATTTCACTTTTGATAACTTTCGCGCCCTCGAGCTGTTAGTTGGGTGTCTCGAGAGTGGAAGCACTGAAGAGTAGAAAAACTAGCAATTCCTTAAGAGTGGACCAGAAAACTGCCAAAACTACTAAAACCACTGCACAGATTTCTTGTCATAACTATCGTCCCAAACAACCGAGTTAGCCAATTTTGAAAACTGACGGAGTTTTGAACCACGAAGAAGCCTACGACACACAGCAAACTATTCGGAGCAAAATTCTCGATGCGTTGATAAAATGAATATCCCAACTGACCTTGGTTAAAAAAGTCTGGCTGAGTCTCTGTATTCCTGTTGCAGTTTTCATCTGTCAGATGTGTTGATCTTTTCCGATCGGCTTTTCCCTTGATGAGGAATGCTCGTGGCATTTCGGTGCGTGGAAATACCCAGGCGAAATTGGGCCGGTACACTGGCTTCACTGATACGCCGAGCCTGTCAGGGGAGCGAAAAGCAAATGCCACCGTTAGCCGCGCTACATATATTATAAGCAGGTTATCTTTGAAAGCAACGCCGTGAGAATTCCAATAGTGACGTCACTACAACGATATGCAAAAATATGAAATCTCTGCACCAATGAAACTCCCCCGCTCAACCAGCGAGGGGTGGAAGTCAGATTTATTCCGTTATGACAATTTCCTCAGGAAGTCCATTCTAGATTTCATTTCCACATTTTTGTATATCAAAACTCACTTGATCTTTGGTAGTTTTACGCACTAGAAAGGCTTGTATGAAAACTAATTTAACTTCGGCACTCAGAAGTAACTCATATTGTATAAATATTGATTTACTGGTCATACCCCTGCCAGCAGATAATTTTCGTCGGAAGTACTTGATCGAACTTCTTATCAAGCGTGTCGAATCCGCCGCAAGGCCAGATGACTCACGAAATAAAATGATGAAATAGTAGGAAATGTTTGTATTCACATTCAACGGCGTACATGCTGTGGAAAATGACTCAAAATGAGAATATTGCGAGTGTGGAGCTATTTGAGAGCCAGCTGTCAAGGATTTTAACATGTAATACCCCAGAAATTTGGACTAATCTCAATTCTCTTCGGCCCCACGTGCTTCCATTGTTCGCAATATTGACCTTTTTGTGCTTGATCAGTGTTTTGACGTCAATAAGTCAGAAACTCACTGCTCATACCACAAACGGAACCAAAATAGAACCCCTGTAATCCTGAAAAACCACTATGAGAACTGCAGAAACTGTTTTAAAATATAGAAATAAGGTTTCCGTCCAAACGGAATACCAGAAAATCGAGCGCGGCAAAGGCAGAGATAATGCGCATTGTTCCCTTTGTGAAAGAAGAAAATACCTTAATTAGCATAACCGGTTTTACCTAAAGCACTTTTCTATAAACATTGAGTATTATCAGTATTTTGGTTCAAATATGAATCTTAATAAGCTAGGTCTCTTGAAATTGCGGTTAAACAAAGCATCCAAAATTCGTGCGGGAATTCATTGGGTCAAGTGCTAGGTCACATTTTCCCTTAATACAAAGGAAAGAAAAGTTCCTGAAGGCAAGAAAATGCTGCACTTTTCTCTTTAATTTTGACATTTATAAAATATTCCGGTTACATAAAATCGACGAAGCAATTCAATGCAGCTGTTGTGCAAAAGTGTTTCTTTAGTGACTATGACATGCCACAAGGTTTTGTTAACTTGTCATGGAAACCCTCCCGCGACAACCAACAAACTGTGCAAAGACACCAGCTAACGAGGGCAGTTTATTTATTCCGATGGAGTCACACAAAAATCCGTTCTATGAAACTAAAACATATCTCCCCATGGAATTCTATAATCTGTTTTGGAAAGTATTTTGGTTATGAAAATGAAATCCCGAGACCTGTTGACTTAACCAGCTAGAAAATAACAAAAGAACAGGAACTTTTGGACAACGAAGCGTGAAAGAATGTCTATTAAAAATTTCAATTCATATTCCCACACAGTGAGTACAAACTCTAAATTTAAACTAATGTTTTAAAGATGAGCGTTAGCCCCAAACACTGCAGTCTATGATACCTCGTTGAGGTTCTGTTCTTAATTTTCTATTGCGTTTGTCAAATCAGATTGTAACTAACCTGATTCAAAATGTCTTTAAAAGTTTTAACGAAACTTTTGCTACTCAAACATTATTATGCAATATCATTTACACTGTGGAAAGCCGTTATTTTGGAGAGAACAATAAAAATTCCGTAAACAAGCAGTAGTTAGCGTCCTTCACACCATGCCAGTGACAACCAAAATATTTTCTTATCTTGTTGCTAAGTACATCCAATTCAGTGAAATGGCACGTTGAGAGAACTTGAAAAAAAGCTAACAACAAAATTGTATAAAATGTAATTATATACCGCAGAATGGAAAGTTAATATCCATTTTTGATACCCATCTACAGCCCTGAAGTCAGTAAGAAAAATTGTATCCCTTGTTTGACGTTATTTCAAAAAACTGCTCTGAAGCCTGAAGGCTATCAAGCGTGAATGGTAATCTTTGTTTGAAGAGTTTTCTTATCGGCGGCAGTAAAAGAAACAGCAGTTTCGACAAAATTGAAAAGACTGATGTTTGATGTGCAAGTAGCGAGATTTTATGCGCAATCAAAGTCGCTGCATTCAAGACTTTCCAAGCTGTATTAGACTAGCAAATTAACACCTCACAGCAGCAATTTTTTTCAAAACAAACAAATCCCAAGACTGCGATGAAATATTGATCTCGGGAACGCGAATTGGTTGTACACCTTTGTCATGCAAAGAAGTTAGACATTAACTGAGCGAATGACTTGTTCTGGACGCCGTAAACACATTACACAGTATTGAACTTGTTTGAACTGCTACCGTGAATAATGAAAGTTCATGGCACATGGGAGATTTCTCAAACTTTTTACATAAAAAAAACACTTCAATTTTCGACGTATAAGGATGGAAAACGCTATTTCAGCTGAAAAAGTAACCGAAGCTTGAAGTTGTTTTGCAAAATTGCAAACAGCCGAAAAACAAAAGAAACCCAAAACGACTGTGCAATGCCCTTTCAGTAATTGAATTGTTAATCACAAAGGCATAATACGAGTTTCTACTTTTTCATCGCTTCAGTGAAGATATTCATAATTAGCATGTTTGCTTGCACGATTCTACTGCGAAAACTCTTCGAAGCCTGAGGAAACTTCAAACGCATGCTTTGAGATTTTTTTCACATCGGTAATTGTCGTTAACAGCAAAACCCGCGCAAATTCCCTGCAACGTCAGCGAATTCTATTTCTGTGCCGTTCTAAATGGGAGCATTTTGATAATGGCTTATTGTGCAGGTCTTTGAAGTTCACCGAGCCGTACTATTTCTTACAGTTGTTTTGAAGAACTGAATTGATCAGACAAAAAGTGGTTTCGCTGTCAGAACGCGAAGTGTTATCAACCCTGCCACCATGATTTCGCAACTTTCCAAAAACATTGGAAAGAGAAAGGAGGCATTCTATTCTTATTTGAATAAAAGAGAAACCACCGTATTATTATCAAGGAAATTCTTTATTTTCAGAAAACTAATTAGGCCTTCACTAATGAACGTAAATAACAAACTGTCGGTTCTTTTGTGTGTGTGTCATGTTTACGTGCGCAAATGTCATTCTGATGAGCAAATCAGGGTTCCCTCATTGTGCACTCTATATGCAGGCACGACTCAAGGTCAAGCTATAGAGATTCCTCTAGATTGCCAAGGCGACCCTGAATATCTGATGCACCGTGAAAACCACAGTCAATGATTCTATCGACATTTCGATTTTGATTGTTGTTGTTGTTGTTGTTGTTTGTTTTTGATGCAAATATATGTGTTAAATCCCAAGACGATGCTGCAAACGACAACCGTAACCATCTATGGGTTTTTATCTTCGGTTTGAAAGCATTTTTAAAATTGTTACTCAAATGTGTAGACATTTAAAAGCAATTAACCACTTGCTCTAGATATTTATCATGCAGATCTGTCAACCCGGCAGCGTCGAAAATCTTTTTATCATTCTCCGATTTGTTTCTCGAAGCTTTAGAATAAGTTTTTTGTAGATCTGTTTTTAAATTAACCACCGTTTCTTTTAGTAAAACGATTGTTAGTATTGAGCTATTTTTGTCAACGAATTATCTGTGAATAGGGGAGTTTAAACTCCATAAACAGCTGATAGCTTCTATATGTAATCTGGTTATTGTTCGGCCGAGATTGTTCGTTGCGGCATTTAAATTGCCCTTGGTGTTTTATCAAATTATCAGTTACATTGAACATCTCGAAAAGAGCAAACACAACACAGAAAAAATGCCCAAACACCAATTTTGAAAGACATCCGAAGAAGTTCTGGAAGACATAACTGTTCAGTTCCTGTGGTTTAATAACGTAACGTTGGTTGTGAGACAAAGCGTGTTTACTTGGTATTTTAATAAGCAGTGCTTCTATCTAAAACCACCGTGCAATATACCGTATGGCTTTGTTTCGGAGAGTTCGAGCGTGAAAAAGTAATGCTTTTAGTTTTGTGTCACTTAAACAAGGCTTTTGCATAAAAAGATACCTGTTTTAACGTCAAAAACAACGCTACCTATTAACTTGAAAAGAAACTAGTTTGGCGCTAAAAGAAAGTTTGAAGAACAGGCACAAATGCTTATAAAAAATTCGTTCAAAGACGAGTGTGGTTCGCCAGTAGGAGTTTACAGGAAAGAATTTTGAATACTGAGTGGAACCAAAGGAAACTGGGAGGAAATTGAAGAATTCAAGCCGCAGCCTTGCATAACTTATTTTGTGGCAATTTTGTGAAGGAATTGGAACAAAACTGAGTTTGACTTGTATGAAAAACCAGTCTTTCTTATTATATCTTACTTATCTTCCTTTCTGTTTACAATTCTAAAGTTTAAAGTTGCTAAAAGACGGTAAGGAGTGCAAAGTCCAAAACTTGCACTTCATCTGAACAAATTCTATAATTCAAGCGAGTAAATTAGAACAACTCGAGCAAAACTTCAGGTAGAAGCTACTTCGATTCGCGTCTAGCTGTCTGAGAATAATCCCTTTTCGAGTGGTTTTGTCGCACACTTATCAGTGCTTCCTACTTCTTCCTACTTATGTAATTCCTGCTTTTCTAAAATTTTGAATAACTCTCAATGCTACTGATACTTGTAAGTGAAGAATGGACCTCTTGATAAAACAGAAGCCAAAGGAAACGTACTGAAATTTCTTTCCGGGATTGTGGGTGTTTTATTAGGTTGGAAAGTTCATTACACCAGATTTTTCGAGAGAAGAAAGCCAGTGCAATATTATGAAGAACGTATTTTGAAAGACGTTGTTTGCATTTCTGCTTTTCATGAAATACAAAAATATGCTCTCCGCCCGGAGGGTTCAGAATTAGAGGATGTTTTTACGTCATGTTTGAAATTTTAAAACTTTTGGGAAAATAGTATTCCACTCAGTTGAGTGCTAAATATACGAAAATGATTCAAAAATGGCCACGTAGGATTAGCTGTGAACAATTTTAAACATGGTACGGCAAAAAAAAGTTAAAGTTACTGCTTTAGAATTAGAAGTCACCTGGCAGCAGTTTTATCGCAATTATCAGTCAAATTAGCACACACAACTATAAACAAGCATAACAGTTTTAAAAACAAACGGCCTGCCAGTCCTCTCAGGGGAGTTTACTGGGACTTAGTTTGTTGTGTTTGTCACTTTGTGATAAACGCAGCAGTTCGCACGAGGTCTTAATAAACGGCATCCTTTAAATTGTTTATATATTTGACTAGTTTGATTTAATGTGCACGTTCATCGACTTTCTTGCATGACTTCTAGAGAACTTTTGACCGTTTTTCAATCTGTGTTCTTCGTAAGCGACACATTGTTTGATATATGTTCACTTTGTTTTCCACGTGAAAGTAAGTTAATGATCTAGACCCATTGGTTATCTATGACAAGGTCAAGAGACAAGATAAATCTGATTAGAAAACATCCAGCGAACATGTGATCATTGTCATTTGTATAGGACAAGCATCAATAGGCACTGCTTGACTCCACTCTCGTCATTTATACAAATACAAAAATACCAATGCACCCCTGAGGGTGCTAGCAGAAAACACGCTTTGCTACACCGATCAAAACCAACTGAAGGCCGCTAAACATCATGTTTCCTTCTCTGAATCTCTTTCGTGTGATGTTTTTACTTGTGACTAGTTTTCAAGATAGTCTCGACCTCCCCGATGGACTTTCTTAATCTTATCTTAAGACCCAACCAGCCCGCACCAATATAGCTGGTGGCTTTCACCTTATTTGTTTTAAAAAATAGAAACGCAATCTGCTGGAAAACTCGTTTATATACATATAGTCGGACTGCCACAAGTGCCAGCCACTGAGTCGTAAACTAGTGAGGACTAAGTCACGGAATACCACGATCTCGTTTCTTGGCAAGGTGCTTTTGCAAGTAAACTCCTTGAGCTAAACGGAAAAGTTTGGCGTTAGACGCGGCGAATTTGAAATTTATGCAATTCTGCTGTGATTCTACAAAAAGAAAAATATAAACAAGTCTGTGCATATGGGCAATCCCGCCTGAATTCACTGAGATTGTTGTCCATTTTCCTAACAAAAAAATCTTTTGTTTTTCAAAGCTAATCCAACCTTTATTAGACATACTGCAGTGATTTTATGATTATCAAACAATAAAGCAAGTGGTATATTCTTGTTTGGACTTGTTTTCGTCTGTAAAAGGTTGGAGATTTGGCGTTTTCTTATCAATTGTCATAGTTGGTCAGGCCTATTCAATTTGATGGTGTCCTCGGCCCCAGCTGCAATACAACTAGTGAGTTTGGACAACTCCTTGAGCTAAACTGAAAAAATTGGCGCTAGTCGCGACCAATTTGAAATTTATACAACTCTGCTGTGATTCTGCAAAGAGAAAAACAAGTCTGTGTACATGGGCAATCCCGTCTGAATTTAGATTGTTGTCTGTTTTTCTGACCAACAAATCTCTTGTTTTCAAAGCTAATCCAACCTTATTACTATTAGACATACTGCAGTGATTTTATGATTATCAAGCAATTAAGCAAGTGGTGTATTCTTGTTTGGACTTGATTTCGTCTGTAAAAGGTTGGAGATTCAGCTTTTTTTATCAACTGTCATAGTTGGTGAGACCCATTCAATTTGATGGTGCCCTCTGCCCCAGCTACAATACAACTGGTGAGTTTAGACAACTCTTTGAGCTATAAAACGGAAAAGATTGGCGCTAGACGCGACGAATTTGAAATTTATACAATTCTGCTATGATTCTGCAAAGAGAAAAACGTAAACAAGCCTGTGCACACGGGTAATCCTGTCTGAAATTGTAATTCAGATTGTTGTCTACTTTTCTGACAAACAATCTTTTGTTTTCAAAGCTAATCCAACCTTTGCTAGACGTACTGCAGTGATTTTGTAATTATCAAACAATTAAGCAAGTGGTGTATTTTTGTTTGGACTTGCTTTTCGTTTGTAAAAAGTAGAAGATTTGGCACTTTCTTTATCAATTGCCATAGTTGGTCAGACCCATTCAATTTTATGGTGCCCTCTGCCCCGGCTACAATACAACTGGTGATGAATTGTTTAAGACTTAAGAAGGGTGTGTATTTGACCGACATTTTCCGACAGCTGTCGGCAGCGACGGTTCCTTTGAGAAAAGAGAACAACAAGGTTGAAACCACGCTTGCACGAGTAAAAAAAAGAAGAAAACAAGACAATAAAAATAACTAAGCTATCCGTGCAGGAATATGAAGTTTAAAAGCCTCGAAAATTGATCCAGTCTTTAATGAAACCGCAAAGATTAAGAATATCTCAGAACCATTATTCATTAATAAGTGAAGGTGTGTCTATCGATTTTTGAGCATTTATAGCTTTTTTTAACAGACATCTCACCATATAGTCTCTGTATTATTATATTCCACTATAGTTAAGTTCGCCTCCAAACTACTTGAAGTTGAAGTTGGAGGGTCGAACATAAAGATGAAAGAAACTGTTTTTTTTCAGAGATTTCAACTGTTGCATTCTATTGAAAAGGAATTCAAAAGAGTGTCAACCCGGTGACTGGGAGGCCTGCTGTTTCGTAATAACCTTGTAGTTATTAACAGCTACGTGACTGAAGAGAAGTCAAAACACATTCCGAGAACCTTCAGGCTCGACCATGTGCAAGGACCTGTCTAAACGTCATTATTTACTTATTTATTCGTTCGTTCGTTCATTCATTTATTTATTTATTTATTTATTTATTCATTCATTCACTCCAATCAATTAAATAGTCAATCAATCAATCAATCAATCAACTAATTAATCAATCATATATAAAGTGGTTTAAGTGTGGTAAGTTAAAGTGCTCTAATAATTCAATTCAATTACAATATGCTTTATTGACATGACCGTTAAGTATTGTCAAAGCAAAAGTCTTTGAATATAATCATATAATCAC
>JAOBYH010181421.1:0-10424 GCA_025403525.1 Umimayanthus kanabou
CGTACCGTAAGTTACGGACCCTTGTTTTTTCCTCATGGCCCGCGCGCTTCGCGCTTGGGCCATAAGAATGGAAAAAACTCGGGTCCGTACCTTACGGTACGGACCTCGCACTCGATTAATAAGAGGTATTTATAAGTACTCATTCTTCCCTCGATGTATTGAAATATGGAATCACATCTGTCTACCTAGCAATCCTCCCAATGTCCAAGCCTTCAAACGTTCTGCTCTAGCATCATTTGACCAGCCATTATTGTAATGCACATTGTTTCACTTAGAGTGTTTCAGTCATGAGTTAATTTGTTATATTGTCATTGATTTAATTATTATTCATTTATTCCTTAGCTGCACCACCCTGTTAGTATAGTGTATGCTGATTTACAAGTACACATTAAAGCTTTAAAGCATAAAGCAAGGATCGTCAAGGCCAGTTCTGCCTTTGGCCGACTGTGTTCGTCGGTGTGGGAACGCAAGGGGGTGAGCCTACCAACCAAACTGAAGGTTTACAGAGAAGACCTGGAACGTACACAGAAGGTACGCAAAGAAGTTTAACCGTTTCCATTTTAACCCCATAGAGAGATAGAGTTCCAGACATAGAGATCCTTGAGCGGACAGATATGCATCGGTGTAGCATTTTCACAATGCTTCGTAAGGCACAACTCCGCTGGGCTAGTCATGTCACCAGGATACCAGACGAGCGCCTTCAAAAGCGCATTTTCTATATAACGGTGAACTGCAGATGGGCGTTCGCTCACAGGGTGGCCAGAAAAAGAAATTCAAGGACACGCTCAAAGCCTCTCTGGTGGACTTTGGAATTGACCACAATCTTGGGAAACACTGGTCCATGGAGCAGTCGCCAACGGAGCAGCAGCCTATGAAGCCCAGCGGATCGATTCCGCCAGGACGAAGCGCACAACACGCAAATACCATTCCAGGAACAGCGCATCAGCTTCTGCGAATCTGGTGACGTTATCCTGTCCACAATGTCCTAGAACATACCGGGCGCGGATTGGCCTCATTAACCACCTCCGCACCCGTACATCTCTCGGGTCAAATGGCGCTTAACTGAGATGGTCCTCTTCCACAAGACCCTCGAATAGACTAACTAGCCCCTAAATCTTATAAATGTTAAAGGACAATTTCCAAATGGTTGCAGGTAAAAGCTGGCCATTCAGTGGTATGCCAGCAGCTTTGGTCGCTTAGCTTAAATCTTACTTAAATTCAATTACCACATTCAGGTTTTAATTAAGAAATATTTATATAGCAACAGTCATCAGTTGCACAACATGCCCGCCATCTTGAATTTTTCGAACATTTTACGGCTTTTTAGAAAAATAGCAGCATCTTTTCATTTTAATAAAACATCTTTTTGAGCGTACGAGTCCGTCCGCCGTCGATTTGTTTGTCGGGATCCCTCACCCGCGCGCGCGGCGTTATGGGTAGCTGTGACTTCAATCAACACGAGGCGAGCTGGAGAGTACGAGAAATCTGTACCCTGGGTACCAGAGGCAATACTCGCTCAAATCGGAACATTTATATTAAAATAAACTGCGAAGCGTGAGGCCGAAGGCCGATATACTACTCTTATCAGTGACCAATAGGATTTCAGATGGCCTTGAATTTCAATTGCATATAGTAAATATGGTCAACTGACCCTCTTCCCCTGGAAAATTAAAGGCTAAAGCAGGAATTATGTGCAAATACCACATTACTGACATTTTTTTCACAAATAGTGTGGTGGAAAATATTAAAATAAATGTTTTACAATAACACACATATGAAGCAATTAAAACCATAGCCTGTTACACTGATATTCTTATTTTCCATTTAACAGTCGTTTTGTTATATATATGTACGTACATCATATTAAATTAATAACACTACAGTAAGTTGTCTTTACACTGGAATGACTGCAACGACGAAGTTTGTGCTCTGCCATAAGGAGGCTAAGTCTCGGCAACACTTAACTTACCCGTGGTAACTTCTAGTATAAATTATATTTAATCCAGTTATTAGCGTCAAAAGATGTGACCTTATTGGACTACAGGAACCGCAAATTTCATGTTTTAAATTGCTTCAAAGCTTCAGGTTTTAAGTCGGGAAAACCTTTGTAAGCCAGATGGTCTTTAATGACCCCCTACCCTACCCCCCACCCCTTATCCATTCGAGGGTAAAAGCCTAAACCTAATTCTTACCTTAACCCTAACGTTGTTAGGATAACCTTAACTGTTTATCGTTATGGACTCGTCGACCCATTGACTCATAAAACAACATTCCACGCTACCAATGCTGCTATTATTGTAATACGCACACACTTTTTTTAAGCTGAAAAAAAAATCAAAGCTGATTTCGGAATGAAGATTAGATTGTGATCAGGCTCAGCACAATTATTCAAATTGGTACATGTAAGCTTTTGTTTTCGGCAAGTTGTGATTGTGTCGCAAAAGGCCCCTTTCCCCTTCGCGGCGTCTCAAGAATTTTGCATGCGCGCGAGAAAAACAAGTGGCACGACTGATAAGATAAGTTAATGAAAGCAGTTACGATCAGGAAATCCGCTAATTTGGTCCTCCCCCCCGTGTCGCAAGCGGTTAAAACAACGAGTTATACTGCACACAGCTAGTCTCTAAAGTGATTGCTTGTTTTCAGAGCTTTTTACCTTTTTTCAGTCAGTTAGAAGTGACTTTGATGAAGTCTGACCAACGCCATGCAGTTAACACTTGGAGTTGAATTTAGGCGTGTTGGCAAAATAGAAGATCATCTGCAAAACTGTCAACTCTGTTTATATTGTTTGTAATTCAAAAGCAAACACGAGCTGCTGATAATACTAATCCTTTTATGTATCAATCGCGATGTAGAGATTTCATCTAGAGGTACCAAATTTATTAGTACCGATAAAAGACGCACAAGGAAACATTTTTTGACTGAAGAACTAGAAGAATTAGAAGAATAAAACCCTAGTCCATTCACTGGTATGAGTGGAATTCCTGATAACTTCGAGCACATAAAGCTAAATTCGTTCATTTATTTCTTACCTTGACTCGAAAATTTTTAGGGGTTCACTCCTCAATGCAAATATTATAAGCAGTAATTGCCGCTAACACAAAAAAACCCAATCTTTTTTCATCTGTTTTCGATTGGTATCAATTCATGGCCGTCGCATTCCTAACATTATCCACGGTGAAAGAGTAAAAAGAGGAGCAATACTCCCCAATTTAAAGAAAGAGATTACCACTGAAAAATTCCTACTTTGCCTCGAGTTTACGTGAATAAAGACAATAAATTTATACTTCTGTATTACTTTATATAAGATAAAAGACAAATTCGCGGGATTTTGCCTGGACTCTCTGCACTCAAGTCGCTAGGAATTTCCGGGGCATTTTCGGTACCGACCTTCTGGCTCTGATGTGTCACTGATAATTTGGCTGTAGTTCTCTCCAACTCGAATTAGTTACTTCGTTCACAAAGTACCTTTCCATTTTGAAGTTCGTGACCTTTGTTTTTGTACAGCCTTTGAATTGTTTACCCTAGGTCGGAACCTATCAAAAAGATCAATGTTTTCACGATTTCGTTGGTAAAGAAAGCAAGAACCAGAAGTGTTTCTTTCTTCTGTTGACTGATCTTCAGTTGGTAAACTAAAAGACATCAACAGCTTCCGACAGCAACCGATTCTGAATTCTGTTTTAAATACTGCTTTAGTTTGTGTAGAAACAACTTGCAAACACAATTTTTGGATTATGTCTTTTTAAGGTCTGTTCAGTTTTCTTTTGGTCGATGTAAAAGCGCGTCGATGAAACAAGCTTGAAGTTTAGTTATCATTAGATTTACTTTCAAATGGTTCAAGATTTTCTTCCTTTTTGTTGCCGAGCTGAGCGCTATTAATATCTTATTGCCGTACTTTAATACCTTTTATTGTATCGTAAGAGAATTTCAAAAACATATAACTTGCATTTGGGGATTGAAGAACTGATGCCTTGACACGGCAACTCTTAAGTACAAACCAAAAATACAAACCCAAGATACCCAAGCTTTACTCACTTTCATGATTACTTCAAACTTAGAACTAATGAAAAGCACTATATACACACAGTTACACTTTGTGAGATATGTTAAAACAAATACATGTACTGATACAAACAGTCCGCTGAGCTAAACAAAATGGCGACTATTCTGTCAATAATAACACGAATATTTCGGTTGCTTAAGAAGTGCGCCAGATACAAAACCTACCAGAAAACTATTAAAATTGTGACACAGTTCAAGTACTTGTAGAAAACATGGTAACATGAACAATTAGGTTGAAAATGAACTTTCTTCGTCGAATTCGTTGACCCTGATCTTTCGCCAGAACTAATCCAAGAATAATTTTTCAAAACATCTGAAGAGCTACCCTCTAAAGTTTGTTTATCTAAACATGTTTTGCATGAATACCTGAAAACTCGGCCAATTGTACAAAAGATGATCACGAAGTTAAGAAACAGCTTTTGTTTTGGTTTAACTTCTATTGTTGGTGCATAGGCACTATTCATCGAACTTGCTTCGCCCTGATAGTTTTATAGTAGGCTATAAAAGACGCCCTTGCTAAGTTTTAAAAGTTATTTCACAAAAGAATGTGCGATATCTAGTTTTATGGCTTCAACATTTACATTGGCAAAACGAACAACTTCAACGTGTTTACTTTGATACATCATAGAGAAGTGAGAATTTTCAATGTACTCGCAAAAATGCACAATTAACGCTTACCATTTCACCGCGGGGTTCTGCCAAAAACCTGTAGCACAATGATACGGATACATATACTTTTGTTAATCAGATAACCTGAATTCCTGAACGTCAAATGTTTCATAGGCGTCGTCAAAGGCTGGAACAAAAAAAAATGGCTGAGAGAGTACAATGTTCTCAGGCTTTATTGGAACTCGTCCCAGATAGGTCCTACCGCGATAAATGTTGTATGAGCAAATCTGAACCTCATTGGCATGACTCAACTGTCATGTCTTTAAAAATGTGTACATTTTCAAACTTTGAAGCTGTCGCGCGAATTTAAGAGAAAGCTAAAGTTGTCGTAGGATATCATATTAAAAGGCCTTTTTAAAATTTTGTGTGGTTATTAACTGTAAAGCCTTGCTCGCTGCTGAGAACTTGCAGTAGTGCTGTCATCAGTCTAATTATCGACTCCATCCAAGTTGCTATCGCGAATGCAATTTATTCGTAACCAAATTAGCACCTTTACTATCGAGACCAAAGAAACAATACTAATTAAAACCACATATTGTTGTATGGCGACCGAACGCGAGCAAATTCTATAGCACTTCGAACTTTGTGCACTTTATTCATAGGTTGTTCTTTTCAACTTGAATACAAAGCCAAAATGTTTGACAGTAGTTGAATGCAAGCTGTAATTTGAATGCGCATTTTTGAAAGTTTCTGAGGTAAGAAATAAAAGCACTGGTGCGTTCTCAGTTCTGACAAAACCAGAGCGTGGTAGGAGTGCTAAATGTTCAAAAATCTGATCAGATTTTTAGAGAATTTGCGGATTACCACCCAAAGTTTCCGAGGTAATGGTCGTTAATGGGTTGCCATTACATGCTAATCAAAACCTTTACCAAACTAATTCTTATGGAGGTGGCGCGTTGTTCCGGGATTAACGCATTAAACGCAAAAACAAAAAGTTCTGGAATCTTTAGTGATAAACAATTCTTGGCACAGACTGACTGCAATTGATGCAGATATGTACAAAACTATTTTACACATTTGTCGATATGTTTAACTTGAAGGAGCACTGTGAATTCTATAAAAGTTTCTAAACAGTCACAATTTACAACATACAAATATGAAAATTTGCAAATTGCAAATATAATGATCGGTGCAAATCGATTTTGATTTCAATCTGGTAATAAAATATCCAGATCGTTGTTAGTAAGTTGCTTCTGTCGGCCGAGTTAGGTGAATTTCTTATTCATAGTTGTCTGAATCGTCGTTGGAGTCGTTTGAAGTCGAAGGTGTAGCACCAGTAGTCATTCGAAATGATCGCGATGAAGCAATTCTGGTCAATCTTTTTGTGATTCTCCTTTGCGTAACCTTAGCTCTGCCCTCCAACCTGGCGCATTGCAGAATAATTTTCTTGTAGCCGTTCTTGAAGGACACATCAAGTGCTCCGTATAAATAAGGGTTAAGACAACTGTTGAACCACATAAACACATGAGAATACTTCATAAGGATCGTGAATTTAGGGTACTCCGTACCACTACCATAATCGTACCAGAAAAACAGCACATGGTTAGGGAGATAACACAGTGCAAAACTTGCAATTAGCACGACTAGCAATCGAATAAACTTCCTATGTCGTGATTTAGCCAAAGCGTCCACAACCCTTTTCCCCTGCATTTCCTTGTTCTGTCGACTCAGAATGACCCCCATCTGCGTGTATGCGATTCCTGTTAGGATGACTGGAATCAGATACTGGACCAAGAAGAGAAACAGCGTGTAGCCTTTCCCGTTCAGATCCGAGTCCGGCGGCCAATATTCGTGGCAGCTATACTCGTTGTCCCGTGGCTCGCGGATCACATCAAGCACTATAGTGTACGGCAGTGCCTCAATGAAGGCAAGCAACCACACCAGTACCAAGATTATTTTGACCTTCCCAAGGGTCAGTCGTGCTTTCATTGGATAAACAATTCCCATGTAGCGCTGAAGTGTTACTGCGGTTAGGCTAAGAATTGAAGCTCCTGTGCACATGAGTGAGATCGTGGGTACCAGTTTACAGGCCGCTTGAGAGCCGAAGAACCCAAAAGGATATTTTCCGCCTTCGTAATAAAATAACACGAACGGAATAGAAAGGAGCGCCACTGCTACATCGGCTATCGACAGATTCACCAAGAACAAACCATAGTAGTAGTTCTTGAAACTTCGCAACTTGCGGTTTCGCTTGACCACAACACACACCATTATATTTCCGATAACGTTTAGAACGCAAATCAAACAGGCGAGGGTAATCCGCAGGACAAGTGAAAAAAATGGTTCTGCTTCTTCTACAAACGCAGCTTCTGTATTTGTTGTGTTGCTTGGAAGCATCGTGGAATGGTTCGCAAATGGTCTTGAAGTGACGGGTAGAAATTGGCTTTTACTAGCCACACTTGTATTGTAACTCATCGAGGTATTTTCTCTGCAATTGATTCGGCGGTTGAGGTAATTGAATGAAACATATATGTGTATATGATATATATGGCTTTCTTATCACTTCTTTGTTAGCTTCAAGCCCTTTATCCTATGAGACGAAGGTTTTCCTTGCAGCTGAGTAAACGGTTCGCGGTAAGAAGTCAGCCGAAGATTTCCGTTTCGTCTGCTCCCAAGTGTTTCAACACGATATCTCGGTAAAGTGAAGATCCGAAATGTGAGGAAATAGCATCAATTGACGACTATTATCTCGCCTTCTCATCTATCCATTAGGCACAGCACATTCTCAGTACCTCGAGTGACAAGTCGTGGGATTTGGTTTTGCTCAAACGACAGCAAAGGTGCTGCGCTGATGGCGAAAATAAACGAGAAAGTTAATTAATTTTAAGTCTTAAATACACCAGGAAATTAGAAAAGGCTCAGAAAAGGAAACGCATCTTCATGATAACTAGTAAATTGAGAAAACCAAACAAGTTTAACTAAGCAAACAACTTGTGTCAACAAAGGCCCAGCTTCTTTTGAATTATGATAATTTTTAATGATCCCACTGGATCCCACGTACACTGACACACGCAGACAGCGGACATTTTTCTGCCCAGCCCTCCCCGACAGAAAGTATTTTTGACACGCGCAGTGGGACTGTTAATCCAATTATCAAAGGACTCGTGTTTTCTGCAGCAACTCTATACAAAAATATATTCTTTGTGAGAAATAGAATTACAGACAATTTTACGATTCTCGAATTAAATTCCACCCGGGTATTGTTTGAGAAAATAATGTGTCTATTTGATATGTCAGGCGTCTTATAAATTGATCCGGTGAAAGCAAAGGTCCTTGCTTATCATATCAGGAATTGTTTTTCATAACAGAAATTTAATAAAGATGATGGACTGTGGTGAAAGCGAGATTTACTTATCAAACAAGTCAGTGAACCTGACATGAACCCCATATTCCAGGCCAAAACCTGACTGCCATAAATTAAAACAGAAGAAGGATTTGAAAGCTTTTGAATCTGACGTGTTCGTGTTGAGATGAAGCAGAAATTACTTTAAAACAATCGGAAGAAGTTTTCTTGCCATCTAAATTATTAAGCTCATAACAGCTTTATCCCGTCATTACACGGCCCATCAAAGCGATACCTAGCCACAATAATATTATCTTTTACAATTACCACGTCAGTTAATGGTTTCAGCTGAACTTGAGATGTGAAAATGATGCGCCATTCAAACAAACTGCAAAAATGCAAAACCCTCTGTGTATTCCACTTCTGGCATCGTTTTTAGAAAATACCTTTTATTGGGAAGAACCCAGAGAAGCATTATCTTTGAGAAACTCGTCCTGGACAGTTCATTTACATCGTGTACTATCTTTTTCTCTCAGTTTCATTTACATTCCCATTCAATTTTTTTTGTTTGAGCAGGGCGTGACCAGATAAGTGCAGTGCTTATGATCTACACTGTACTGCATAACTTCGATAGCTTTCATTGCCTCTGCCGTCATGACCCCCTAAGCTGAGATATAAAGTATAGAGTCTATTAACGAAACGTGACTGCTTCGGAAGAATGAAAACATCAGTTCTACTCCTTCTGTTTTTGACATACTTCACTGATCAGTTGTTGACGCTAGACTGGGAAATAGATCTCAAAACAGGATAAACAGTTTCCTATCGCAGAATAGTTTCAGTTACTTTAATAATTTATTTGTTTATTTTTCAAAAAATAATAATAAACTCTTGATCGATCATACTCGGTGCGGGGCGGCGAGATATAACCATATCGAATTAATTGCACATGTTTTTCAAGTGCACACACCTCCACGCTTGATCTTATCAGAAAATTAAAACATTTTTAAAGCAGCTGATGATATAAGAAGTGCAACTGAGTATAGTGAAAAAGGAAAGTTCGAAAATACTTTTTCTTTCCCTGTAAAACAAAATTTGTTTTCTGTCTTCATGGCTTTCGATTTAAAGTTTAGTATATCTTGAATAATCGAACGTATGAATTGCTGCTTTCTTTCAGTTTATTCAACAAAACATTGATGTGATTAATTTTCAGTTTATTGATTTAGGAAGATCGATCGGAAATTACAAGGTTTTTATACATATCAGTTCAGTGGTCATTTGTTTTTACTCGAAATGCTTCAAAAGTATAATTATGTTTTTGGTAATGTAACTTCATATCTTCGGACTCATAAATATTATCTGTCCAAAGTGGAACTATTTACCACCTACGGCTATATGAACTCTAACTCCCTTACAACGTTCACCAGCGAAGTTTACAAAATTGATTAACTCCTTAGAAACGAATCGCACACTCACCCGCACCCGCCCACATGTTTACCACTTTTTCCTGTAATCATCTTCTTTATACAAATATCGACTCAGTGCGTGTAGAACCAATGATGAATAACATTATAGAAGGACCCCTCTTTCTACTTCCCAGAGATCCCCCCGCGCTCATATTTAATTTCTCTTGCCCAGTCCTCCCATGTGTTCATTGTCCTCGCTTGCTCCCCTCCCCCATGAAAACAGCCAATCCCTGGCAAAGAGAGAGAGAGAGATGAAGAATCCAATGGGGGATTTACAATCTGCTCTCCAAATTTCTATACGTTTGTGAACGCGCCTGAAGGAGGAAAGCAACTTCTCCCTGACTGTCCAATATTGTTTATGAAAAGCGTTTCGGCCTTTGGCCTTCTTCAGTTTAAAAGTTTTTAAGAAAGCAAAAAAAATGTAGGGTTAAAATACAGTGGAATAATAGCAAGGTCCTATAAATACATAAGTAATTTACATATGGATAAAGTGTTGTACAATAGGTAGAGTTGCACTGTAACCATGGTAACACTATTAGCTCAAATAATAGAAGTAATTTATGCATTGGCAGCATAGTGATTCAAACTTAAGAATAGGATTCAATGAATAACAGTCCAAGGCAAACCAAGGTTTCATAACTCAAAGAGTTATTTTTTATAGTTGAAGAATATGAAATATAAGGGAGCGGTCATAAAGTATGTGCTATGGGAGAGAGGGAGGGTGGAGGGTAATTTTTTTTAGGGGGGAGGTACAAAACAAATGACTCACCTTTTTCGGGGAGTGCGAAACAAACAAGATTTTTTTTTGGAGGGGGGTACGAAACAAAAATCGAGCATTTTATGTGGAATTCAGTATTACATACGAATTCAGTATTACGACAAAAGGGAAGACTTCAACTTCAAGATTGTGAACTTTCCGTACCTGGACAGTAACATACCACGGAATCCTG
>JAOBYH010181532.1:0-10423 GCA_025403525.1 Umimayanthus kanabou
ACACAAGAGAGCAACAACTAAGGTAATTAAACTTTATTTGTGCCGTTTGCACCAATTTACAACGATTTTGCGAACTCAGTATTTGTCCCCATACAAAGTCTTATAAAATCGACTCAATCTACCACATCGCTCTGCTGTACTAAATAATAACTCTAAGCTTGGGCTGCCTGTGGTTAAGCGTACAAAAAAATTATTTATAATTTTATATAAGTGCTGCATTAAATTAGTTATCGCATACTGGATAGTTCTCTTGCAAATGCTTTTTTACCTTCTGTAGCAAACTGAATGTGCAGGTAACAGCTTTTGTTAAACAAATCCATTGCAAAAAGTAAACAAATCTGGCAAAGAACAATACGCACTTGTTGACAGCAACAGTACAGTGGAACTGATGAAGATCTCGCCTATGAACGAATTTAAAATGAAAGGCAGGATTTTTCAGTGAAGGTTGAGGAACATCAAGGAACCTGTGACTGGATCAGTTCTATTGTAGCCAATTATGACGTACAAAACAGAATACGGTAATTTTGAACTTCCATACATGTATCCTTGCAAATGCTAATCAGCATTGGTCTTGTTTTGTTTCACAGCCTTTGCAATACATCATACCTAATACAGTTAATCCAATCGAGTAGCACGTTAGAATGAAAGAAGACCAAACAAAAAAGATTGGAGTACAAATAACCAATCTACACAGATCGATTTTATGTGCTGATTCGCAGACATACATAACATCTGCAGTGCATGCTAGTAGTTTCTCATAGAACATAAGTCAGTGGCAAGTTCAGCTATGTTTACTAGAAAGGTTACCATGGCAAAAACTGTTTCAATGGCAACAATACAAAACTCACTAATTTCTCCATTCTTTATCAAATTGCTTAATAGTTGTATAATTTTTAACAAAACAAAATCTATACCTACCAAGACCCTCAAAACAAAGTTATTTCTAAAATAGTCAAACCATTGCCATAGGAACAACATAAACCAGCCTTAACTCCTTTATTTAACCCTCTCAGCCCCAACTACGCCATATGATGTATTGCCGAATTCTCCTAAACTGTCTCCATAGTTTCCTTGTAAACAGGTTGGGAGAATTTTGTTCTTCATCTTAGATAGTTTTCTGTGTATGATCATTTACTTTATTCTCATTACCAAACAACTTATTTTGTGTGGGCAATGTAGGGAGAATTACATATTACTGATAAACTGACTTGGGCTGAAAGGGTTAAGGCATGAAGCAATTGAAGATGAAACTTGTGCATCTATAGTACTCTGTCTATGTCTCTCTCTCGTTCTCTCACATTCTGTCTAGAGACCACTCAGGATGAGTGAGATTCATGAATGATTGAAATAACCTATTAGTATACATTGTACAATGATTAGCAAATACAGTTTTGATAAAATCCAGCATTTCTTCATGCTGAAAACCCATGAGGGCATTTAAGAAAGTAATTTTTGCACACTATGTCTTCATAATTTTTGTGTCACTGCATGAAGCATGTAAAGGCCTACAAGTTCACACTGTAGATGCAGATGCAGACACAAGAATATAAAGAAAACAAGTGGATGTGACACAGACACAAGAAAAAGTATCTGTGTCTGCGTCCACTTGTTTTCTTTATACACTTGCGTCTGCGTTTGCATCACTTGTGTGAACAGGTTTAGGTTGCGTGTTATGTTCATAAAATTTGAAGTTTCCTTTACAATGTTTTTTATGGGGTTACCATCATCAACACTGTTTACCCCACACCAAAACCAAACACATAGTTTGCCAATCCCCAACCTTACTCATTAGGCAGTCCTTGAAAAGCTTTCTGAAGTTCTTGTCTGAACATTGTCAAACAGGTTTTTGTTATAACCCTCCCTTAAGGCCGATTCACTCTGTACAACTTTTACCTACATGTATAACTCTCGCATGCCACCGGCAACTTTACATGTTGGATGCAAATTGTGTCATGTAAATCGAGTCCACAACCTGCCTACCACTTTTGTGTCCAACTCGAGAAAAGTTGTAATGCCTTGACTCATTTTTTAAAACCCTTCGACAATCTTGGGAAAATCATACCATTTTTGGTGTCTGCCATTTTTGTCTAGAATAGATAATGGTTTCCCCAATCTGCCATTAAAAAACTGGAAGACTTCTTACTTGTTTTTTCAGTGTTGTGAGCTAAAAGTTGAATGGGTGCATATAAATATGCCTATTAAGTCTATTGCATGTGAGAGTTGCTGGTAAGAGTTGTACCATGTGAATTGGCCTTATGGTTACTGTTCAGTTTGAGCGGTGTTTTTGGTTAATGGAGCATATCTCTGTTTTTTTGTGCCGGAACCCTATAAACCTATATATCACTGAAAAGTTTATTAAATTCTCTAAATAGCTGTTTAATTTTTATTTGGTAATTTCAAATAAATAAAGAGAACAAACGCTTTGTTTTCCTACCTTTGTTTTCCCGTTCCGGAGTTCCAAGTCGGACGTGTTGCGTTTGATGGCACCAATTATTACATTTTCATATTTGACACTATTCACAGTCCAAAACCATGTTAGCGTTTTATGAAAGGCTGCTTTGTTTGTGTTTTACAGTCAAAATCCCGAAATAGCACTTTCATAATCAAAAGCGGCAGTGTTTTATCATGATAACTTAAAAAGTTTTTAAAATTTCAAAAAAATAATGCTGACACAGTTTTGAACTTCAGTTATTTAGCTATAAAACTACCAAATTTCAAATCAGTGTTGGAACCTTGAGTGTCTCATAGTTTTGACATAAAAATAGTCTCAAGAAAAAAGCTTTTAAAAGTTTTGGCATCCCCTCAAGCCCACTTCCGGTGAAATTTTTCTGTTTCAAAATCTCATTCTGTGTATGAGATATCACAATTTTTTCGCTATTTTAAAGCTTTACCTCTGATCTATCCATATGGCTAACAATCTCATTTTGGCCACTTCCTTCGGTTTCAAACTGAACAGTAACCTTAAAGACACCTACGTGTAAGTTTCAAGACAGATGTTGTAAGAAGATGAAGGGTCGACTGGAATTGAATCATAGTTCGTTTTCCATTTGTCTGGTTGGCCAGTCAGACCAGACAGTTCTTAAATGGAATGTGCAAGTTCTCAGAACTTGTTCTGGCCAGAATGGCCCTGCTTGTTGATAAGAGCCTTGCAGTTCTCCCTCTTTGGTCAGCCAAATTGTTGGAATTTATTTAGAGACTTTGGTGGGAAATATGTATGCGTGCAGCTTGGACCTTTCCATTTACATTGTAAACTGGCCAGAACCAACTGGCTTTTTTTAACAGGCCAGAACAGACAAATAGAAAGCGACCATAGTAAATCAATTACAATAAGGTTGAACAGAATGTTAAATAAATTAACAATCACCAGGTTGGTGGTAAGACTTTGTGTTTGCTGTGCACCATCTCGTACAAGAGAATTGCTCACAAGAACAAGAAAGCCACAAAGAGGCATGTAGATTCTGACAGGAATGGCAGCAGAGAAAGGTGTGTTGAGTTTGCTTAAAGCTGTAGATATCATTATCATTTATACATGACTGTACTCTTGTGTGAGTCAATCTCATCTCTAAGTCAAACTTATTGAAGAAGCCAAAAAATTTTGCAACAACCCATTGAGCAGCACAAGTCTTTGACAATTTGAATTGTGTTATTATCTATAATAAGGCCACTGGAAGTAGAATTTCTGGTTCGCATCAGCCAAAAAACAAAATTTAGTGTGGGATTTTCATCAACTTTCGTCTTTCATCACTTATTTTTGAGGTAAAGAAGTCTGAAATTTATTACTTGGAACCTTGTTCCACAACTTCAAAAAACGGGCATATCTTCGGATAGTCAAAATTGTCCAGGATTGGAGAAAGAAAATCAAATAACAATTACAATTGTTGCAAAAACCCATTCCAACACTTCAGCATGGTCAAATGCCAATCTTGTCACTTTCGGGTGCTTCGATGTTGGAAAAAAAACAATCTGCGATGAACAATGAAATAATTGATGCAGCAGAAAAAATCCATGCGGGCGCTGACGCAAACCAGAAAATTAATTTCCATCGGCCTAAGTATTTCTGTGTTGGCTATAGAAAACTCAGTCAGTTATAACTATTCATTTGCTAGCAAAGACCTTCCCCCCCTTCCGCCCCTTCCCCCATTTTTTAACCTTTAGAAACTGTGTACATGTACATGTATGTATACATTACACCCCTACAGTAACTTTTGATCAGAACCCTAAGGGACTTGTAAAAAAGTGCAGCCTATATATTATGGATATTTAGAGCTATCCACTACAGGTATCATGATCATAAGAGAAAATGAAAATGATATTTAAATAATTCTCTTGTATAAGTCAAGATCAATTTCTTGGGTCAGTTTTCAGGACTTAAAAGTTTGACTTATACTCACATGAGTACATAGTAGGCCACTTCCGCAGCTGAGTGCTGATCAATCGACCAACCACACTCGATCATGGTCGACCACGCTACATTGTTGGGGTTGGGTTGGATTGGAGTTAGAGTTGTGGTAAGATTAGAATTAGGGGGTGGGTTGGACATGATCGCCCATGGTCGATCTTAGTTGACCATGTTCTATCATGGTCGATCATGGTCGTCTTGTTTTCGATGTCTAACGCCCGATCGACTGGCCGATCAACCGACAGATCATGGTTGATGGATTGGTCGATCGCAGTTGATTGATTGGTACTCAGCTGCTAGAATGGCCTACTCTCCATGAAAAAACTGTATCTATGATATTTTGAACTTTGTTGATTTTAGACATCACCACCACCATCATCATCATCACAAGAAGACACGACGGGAAAGTGGCAGCAAATCCTCTGACTCCAAACCGGCATCTACTGTGATAAGTTCAGCATATGAGAGATTGACAGGAGCCAGGGACAGCCCCCTGATGTCATCAGCATTTGCATTTTATGGATCAGGAAACAGGTTAGTGCAAAGTGTGAAGCAAGGGGCCCTAATTATAAACTGTAAACAGAGTGGCTCGCGAGCTTAAGCTAAATCCTTTGCCAAGCCAAGCATCTCCAGGTTTCGTGTTACTGTTGCTAAGTTTTTTATTTACAACATTTGCCGAGTATGATACTCAGTGGGAGCACAGGCAGTAAGACACATGGTCCCTTCTAGGCCTGGCTCTCTTTGTAGGGGAGGAGGTGACAGTTCACAACACCGGCATTAGCCTCTTATTGACAAGTGTGTGGGTTTCTTTAAGTCCCCCAATAGAACGTTGAGAGACTAGACCAACGGCTTAACGTTCCTGCCCATGGATGGTGTGGTGAAAGAAGGTCGCCCAAATTTCAACCGTCAACCAGGCCAGAGATTGAACCCTGGACCTTCTGGTTGGCAGTCAGAGATCTAACCAACTGTGCTTACCTCACTCAGGATGACATTCTGTGACTCCACCTTCAGGAACAGGACACTATTAAAATAATCCTTTGAAAGTTCCCCTTCCCCCTCCCCCCAATAGAAGCTGGTACTCATTTACACAGCTGAGTTGACTAGAGCAAGGATATATATGTATGTCCACAATGTCAGGTTGGGGTTCAAACTCACAACCTAAGTTGGGTTACGAGTCAGACAGACTAACCACCTGATCATTGCCATGCCAACAATTGGTCATGAGGCTGGTGCTTATAATGAACCCTTATAATATTTAGCTGTAGTATTGCTAAGCAGCGTTCAAAATAGCTGCCGGCTACCATAGATAGCAAGCAGTTTTAGGACCTTGCCAGTGATTTTTATTTCCGCAATATAACTTAAGATTAGGCATCGGCAAAATTGTTTTCAGTTAGTCAATTGTGCTTGTAAGATCAAAAGGATTTTGGTTTTAAAAAATAAACATACCGTGAATCACACATTCTAATGGCTTAAAATTACAAAATTCAGAATATTGGTGCTGATGTGAAAATATTACAAAATTGTTAGGTAAGTGCAATATAAAATTATTTGGTCTTAGTTACTTAGTAACTATTCCCCAAACACACCCATGCATTAACATTATACACAAACTTTACTGCTTGAAAAATGACTACAAAATTAGGCATATTTTCTGAACCTCATTTTGAACCCTGCTAACTATACTTGTACTTGCTTCAAATCTTTTGGCTTTTCCTGAATTGCAGATTAATCTAGGCTAGTGCAGGTTAATTCCCAGGAACTTGGCCCAGCAGTTCTGAGAGCTCTGGTACTCATTATGAGTAACTTAAGTAGCTGATTTGACTGGAATGATGAAGGGGCAAGGGTAAAAATAAAAAATAGCTACATTGATTATTTTCTATTTTCTTCAGCGAGACCCCAGCTGAACCAATGGTCTCAGATCACATGGCAGAGTTAACTGAGCTAAAAGAACAGGTGATAACATAATGATTGTATTTTGTTAGTCATTGCTCAAAATAGAGACTGATTGAATGTTAACCTTTCAACCCCAGCCAGTTATCAACCTCTATCTTCTCCTTACAATATATTTATTAATAGACTGTGAGCAGTCTCTTTCTGTTCCTCATAATCAGTTGAGGAAAAACAATAATTGAGCGGCGAAGCAGTGAGTGAGTCAACGAGAGACTGCTAGCTGGGGAAGATTGAGGAACAGAAAGAGACTGCTCACACTCTAATTTATTAAGTACAAAATAGGTTGTTTTGTTGTGAGAATGTAGGAATTGATCACACAAGTTTGTAGGTATCCATTTATGAAAAGCAAAATTCTCTCAAACTGTGTAAAAGGAAAGTATGGGTTTGGGGCTGAAAGGGTTAAGGTCTAAACCCAACACATAGATTTTGTCTCTTTTTTTTTTTTTTTTAAAGTACGATTACTTTAATCTGTACTAATGGAACGTCTTACTTCAGGAAGATCCTAAATAAGTCATACTGAAATTAAATATTAATATATGTGCTCTAGTGATGCACTAACTAGTACCATAAGCTAATACTGTACATTCCAAATTGTTGTTTGCTAAAGGAAATAAAACAGCTTCGTGCATGTTTCTGTCCAGTTTTAGAAACATGCTATGACGTGGCAGAACACAAGAAATTGTTGAGAGAAAATGAGGCAAAGCTGAGTTTTCTCTCTGCTTTACGAGTGTTCTGCCACATCATAGCATACTTCTAAAACTGGATAGAAACATAAGCGACACTGTTTTATTCCTTTTAGAAAATAGTTTTCAAAATATAAACAATTATTGAATCGACTGTCTTCAATGATATTCGACCTTTATTTTGATCTTTCTCGAGAGTTGTTACATCATTTATGATTTCTATCCAGATTTAGAAAATGATTGTCAGCCAATCCGAGGTTATGTTTTAATGAATCTATTTTCTAAAAAAAACTTCAAAACAATGTGTTTTAGGTTGCGAGTTTGAAAAAGCAGCTGCAGCAAAAGGAGCAAGTTTTGATTGAAAAAGAAAAAAAGGTGAGTGGTGACTTGTTTATTGTAGTAGATAAATTTGAGATACATGTACTTACTGTAAAATGTAAATTTAGTAAGAGCTTTTAACTTTCGCCCCATCTTTGAGTGTGTCCCAATCAGAGCACGCAAAATCAGTCAGCCATATAATAAATCTAGTTATTCAACTTAAAATTGTGTGTAGATTTGAAAAGTGTTTGATTTAATTCCAGATAACTGAACTCAAAGCAGAACACTGGGAAAAGGAGAAAGACTTCAGACAGAAAACAGTGAACCTACAGAAGGAACAAGTAGAAAAACTAGAGTTGTTAACGGTATGTAAACAAACATAATGTCATATTATTTAATGCTGACAATGTTCTCTCATATTTCTTTATTGGGAGGTCAGCAGAGGTCTTTTTTAAGCTTTGTTCACACTAGCGACAGAAGCAGAAGCAGAGATAGAGCAGAGACAGAAAAACCCTTACGTTCTATAGTGTGAACCATGAAAACGGAGATGGAAGCACAAGCGGATGCTCGATGGAAGCGGAGACGGAAGGAATGGATTGTTTCTTTTTCATCCATCGCCTCTTCTGCTTCTGTCAAGCTTACATTGCAAACTTCCAAGTGTGAACCAGTACTGACGGAAGCGCAAGTGGGAACGGAAGGATGAGCCGTCTCCGTCTCTGCTTCCGTCGCTGGTGTGAACCAAGCTTTAGCGACTACTGAGTCTAACTTATAAAATCTTCTCTGTCAGTCTGACAACAGGAACCTGAGAAAACAGGTTGCATCACTGACCAGATCGTCGAGCAGTTCCAAGTCAAGCCAGAATCAATAACTGACGGGGAGCCAATCACAAGGAAGGGCGATTATTCCAGATCATTAGCAGTACTTCTTCAGGAGCTTTACTATTGCTATTAGAAAACTTAAGCAACAAGGACGCGAACGTCAATAAGAACGTTACAAAACAATAGACTGACTTAATTACAGAGTACAATGTTGCAACCAGCTGACCACCTGTCTGTTGTTGTCTTTAGAAACTGAACGTGAAAAGCTCAGTTTTGTGGTTTTCTAGAGAATGTGATCAACAAAGTTTGAACCTTTTCAATCCTTGTGCAGCTTTGAAGTTAAAGTTTCGAACTTTCCATGTTCACACACCTTCATGCATAATGAAAAAGAAATGAATGAGTTGTACAGACAAACAAAGGGCAAATGAGAAATTTAAATAATCCAGCCGCCATCTTCATTGATGTTGAATCGCTTTCTAGTTGCTTAAGGTCCCTATTATTATTAATAATGAACCCCCAGTATTATGAAGTAGTTTGCTTGAGCTTGGATCCTTGGCACTATGTTATGTTGGGGTTACACTGTAATTATCAAAGATGCGTATCATGGAATCATCACATTTTCAAATTTTAAAGCTACTTTGACTTGTGTTATATTATCCTAATGAGTTTTAAATGTAAACAACAACACTACTGTGTCAGAAATTCTCATGTGAAATGCTTTGATTTGAGTGTGAATATTAATCATTTAATATGACATCATCTTCTTTGGGATGGTTTTACTTTTTATAAGATTTCTGTTTTTCAAGACTCCTTCACATGTACAGTGTGTATATAATTATAATTGGCACTTGTAGAAAAATATTTTTTAGTACAGTGTACATGTCTTATTGACTTGTATATAATTTGTAGCGAAAACAGGAAAAGTGATGTATTAAGTTTGGCTATCTGTGAAATAGATAACAAGAGGGACATATCTGATTCCTTTGGTTTGTGGGTGACACTCCTGGGCTGGGTATTTTTTAGGGTGTCTAGTATGTAATCTCTAGGTAATGTGTTTTTTAGAGCATTTCAGGTGCACATCCCAGACATCCAAACAATAACTAAAATTATTATATGGCTGACTGACTTTGCATTCTGTGATTGGTCAATTTCAGGTTTGTAAGTAGCCTTATGGACCTCTAGCTCTGGAGCGGCTGTCATTTACAAAGTTTTTTTTTTACGTTTTTAAGTATATTGCAAACAAAATATCACTTAACATGCTCGAACTACTCGACAAATTTATTTACGACGATGTCAACTTTGACTTGCCTAATTTTGAAAACAAATTGTATCCTGAAATAGCTGAAGAAAACAGCCCCAAATGAAGAAGAGCTAGAAGAAGACGAAGTCAAAACATCAAACGATTTTGTTCCTTTCCCGGAATAATCAACAAAGCCATAATAATAAACATCTTATTAGCCTCGTTTGCTTGGTCCGTACAGCAAGTTATAGATCCTCGTTTTTTCCTTCCTTGTTTTCATGGCCCGCGCACTTTGCGCTTGGGCCATAAAAGGAAGGAAAAAAACTTGGTCCATAACTTGCCATATGGACCTTGCACTGGGCTAATAAGAGGTACAATGCATGTACTCCCTCAGTCCAATTTTAGACCTAGCAATGGGATATATAACATAATTATACGGCGTCTGGCGTCAGTAACACATTTATTCAAGTAAGTGCCTATGGGCGCTTATTTAATATTTGGACTTTTATGGTGGGCGCACATCCAAGGCTGGGTGCTTATTAACTTTTTGTCATTTTTAGCAACATATTTTCAGCAACAACAGTTTATTTCCACCAACAAAACAAAGAAGAAAGAGTGCTACTCTAACTTCATACTCGTATTTGTATTTGCAATTTTTTTGGGAGGGTGTGTGTAGGTGGGTGGGGGCACTTATTTGAGCCTGGGTGGTTATTAACTTTTTTGGCCAGCAGGGTGGGTGCTTATTCAAGGTGGGCACTTGTTTGAGATTGGCCGTTTATTCGAATAAATATCGTATAGCACTTGGCACAACTACTGCAGTTGAAGAGCTCAGTGCAATAACGGCCTACCGGGTATTACAAAAGTGGTGATTTTAAGTGACTCTTTAAAAAAAAAAATTTCTAGTTTCTATTTTTACTTATAGCTACACTGTCTCCTTTGCTAATTTTACATAACAAATGAGTTGTCTGGTCACTTTTTTTCCTCAAAGTTCAGGGTGGGAGGGGAGGGGAAATTG
>JAOBYH010181754.1:0-10422 GCA_025403525.1 Umimayanthus kanabou
TTTTTTTTTTTGCAAAACTTCAAAAAACTGGGTCGGTCGGACGATGAGAAACATAAAAATAAGTGGGGATGGCCTAATTTGTTTTAGAGGTTTTGCTAAAAATGATGTATTTTCATATTCTTTTAATAAAAAAATATGGAGTTTCTCAAAAATGGAATATCATAATTGCTGCTATGTTAAGCTCCAAATTTAGGATTAAATATGCTTTCATCTGGTATCGAGTAGTGATCCCTGTAAGGTTTTCCTGTAACACAACAAGGATTCATCACTATACAAACAAATAAAAGTCACATACAACCCTTATGACTATGTAGTATGTGATGTGGGACGTTTTTTTGGCAAAAAATTGAGGTCGTGGAAAGTCAAAGTGGGTGTTGAAGTCAATGGCAATGCAACAAATAATATTTTGAAATAACTAGAAATGTGCAAAATTTATATAAAAAAGATAATAGGCAAGACAGTTATTCATAACTCTGTCTAACTGTTTTTTTTAAAAAGACAAACACCTCGTCACCTGCCCTCCCGGTTAAAAGTGTCGACTAAAAACAACATAAACCGTTACAAATATTTGTAACATACATGTTTTGCGGCCTCTTTAGTGGCTTTAGTTAAAATTTACATGAAACAAACGTTCTGTGTGTATATTCTGAAATCGAGATCCGTTTTGCCAACAGAAATCCTTTAAGTTTAATAGATGGTAGACACCAGAGATTGCTCCGGGAGAGGACACAGTCGCAACCTCAATGAAATGTATGGGATATATCAGATAGAGATACAAAACAGAAATATTTTAAAATTTTAACGCTGTCCTGGCAAGATAAAACGCAAGCTTTATATGATCATCTTTTGCTGAAATGCAACAATAAATAAATCACAATTGGTGACCAACTACGGTTGGAAAGATAAATTTCTAGCAGTGTTCAAAAGTCGACAAGACCCACCTGCAAGCGTGGTTTGGCAAATCTTTAGAGTAGAAACTCTGCACTTCGTCTTCATCCTCTTCAAAATTTAATTCTCCCAAGGAATTGCTAACTTTTGATACACCATTCTCTTCATTTGAAGAAACAGGACCATTTGATAATTCCTCTTTCTTATCAAGAGTACCGTTCACTACCGGCTGACTGGGCTCCGGTTGCGAAGCTTGCGATTGAGTTTGGGTTTGCGACGGAACTGTAAAATCGTGGAACTCATACTCGTCTCCTTGTGTATCAGCACCAAAATCTGCTTCTTCAGTATCCAAAAATGTCAAAGTCTGTGATGCTGGACCATAGGAATCGACTGTACTCATTCTGGTAACAGCGCACAAACAACTTTTCTGCTGTCGCAAACTGAAGAAAAACTGTACCGGAAGAGTTTTGAAATCTCACGCAAGAACGTGGCCAAGATGGCGACAATTTCCCGACAACCTCTAATTATTTCGCAATCACCAAATGTTGTCGCTCGGCCCAGTCTCGGAAAGTTCTCGGGATCACGACAAGATCCGACAGTTTATCGACACAATGTAAGAAATTCAAAATGGCGGATGAGACACGAACACGATTTCGAATTATTTATGTTTTTTGTTTAGCAGTGTTCAGAAACAAAGATGAATCCAAAAAGAGTGCAACATGCAGTGATGAGAGGCAAGAATTGAGACGTATTGGCATGAAATAATTGCTACGATGTTGCTAAATCTACTTCGTAATCGAATGCAGAACTTCAAATCGAATTCACTGTTCAATAATTCAGCTTCTAAAACCACTGCATTATTCTATCTAATACTTAAGAAAAGCGAACGCAACTATCACGGAACGTTACAAAGAGGATGCTCTGCTTCCAGTTCAATCCAATCAGAGCCAGTAACAAGCTCCCAGTTGCGAGATTTCGCAGTTTTGCTTGATATCGACGGTGTTCTCATTCGTGGACGAAAGCCAATCCCAGAAGCAAAGAAAGCTTTGCAACGGCTGAAAGACTTGCGGGTCCCAACAATGTTTCTTACAAATGGAGGCTGCGAGTTGGAAAAACAAATTGCAGAAAGAGTTTCTTCAATAATTGATGTCGAGGTTGGTTAACATTTACTGAATTAGAGATCTCATCTGTAGAGACCCCCTATTCCCCTAAGACATGCTAAGAGTAAGACTAAAAAGACACACACATAGTTCAATTCAGTTACAACTTCAAGTGCTGGCAGTTCCCAGCTAGTGATTTAACTGATTTCATTAAACTGACCAGTTTAGTTGTTGACACTATGGATATGATCTGTCTCCATATTTAGGAGCTCATATTAAATCCCATTCACTCTGTAACAAAGTTCGTAATGGATATGATCTGTCTACATATTTCGGAGCTCATATTAAGTCCCGTTCACTCAGTAACAAAGTTCTGAAAATATGCTATTTTTTGTCAGCATATTCTTTGACAACTGTCCTTTGTTGTTGTCAAAATTACTTGTGTACTTTAGAAGTAAAGTACCCCTGTGAGCAGAGATATCATCATATCCTATATTGCCATATCAGAGATCTCTGCTCGCAGGATACATTTGTAATAGCAAAGTATTTATTTTGAGTGGTATTGGTATGACCCAAAACTAACATGTTAGATTTAACTTTTCAATTTATAACAGATCACACCAGAAGAAATGGTTCTGTCTCATACACCATTCAAAATGTTTGAGTGGCTTCATGATAAACATGTATTGGCTGTGGGACAAGGCCCAGTCAAGGAAATAGCTCGGAGGTAATGGTTATAATGTACATTTAAAATATTTAAGCGAAACAACCTATGTAGTTTTTTCAGACACCAACACCAAAATTTCTGACTGACAATTTATGCTCACTTTTGAAAGAATGCTGATTTCAGGCACAAGATTCTTCAGGAGAGAGTAGCAGATGGTTGAACTTGAAGTTTCAATTAAGTCTTTGAACTTGCCAATATACAATTTTGAAATCTATGTAATGGAACTCTTCTGAATATAGTTCTTATATCACTTATGTTGGCTGTAAGAATACTAAATATTTTATTCAAAAGATATAATTAAATATTAAGTTACTGATAACAGATCTTCTTGGCAATGTGACTCTGTTTATGTTGATTGCAGCTATGGCTTCACCAAGGTGCTGGACATTGAAGACACCAGAAATGCTTACCCACTACTGGATATGATCGACCGGTCAAGGCGCTATAGCTTTGTATGTTTTTTTTTAAGTTTAATGTAATTTTAAGTAATAAAATTATCAATAATAAAATGGAAAAAATTAAAATTTTTTGTCCATCAGCAAACCAGTGTGTATGTAAAAAAAGCTTGTAAAAATTGGTATTGTAAGTAATAAAGATGATTTGATTTAAAAATATATATATAAAAAACCCAAAATAACAACAATGTATACAAGACATAAAATGTAGGACTAACCAACTTACTCATTTGATTGGTCGTTTTCTGCCTCAAAGTCATCTGAAAGCCGCTTACCGCTATAAAAATGGACTAAGGATTACACTTGAAAGACAATAAAAGTCAGCAGATTTTACATTAGATCACAAACACAGTTCCAGAGGTTATGGATCTGATTAACAAATATATAAATTAGAGAGATCCAGGTAGATTGATTAAAGGCCCCAGTTTCACCACAGTGGGAGCACCTAGATGTACATCACATAGTACAATGTGATGGAAACTTTCTATAAGGCTAATTCCTAGAGACGGCACAAATAAATTTAATGTATGACGGGGAGGTACATGTATGAGTGGGGTCAAATGTTTGCTCTGTAAACCCAAGCAATTTAAAATCATTAGAGGTTATTTTGATACACAGCTCCTGAAAAATTCGTCAGACATTTTTTGTGCTCAATTACCTTTACAATGCATCAATTTATTGTAAGATCATCAGCTGATGTCAAATAGATGATGCAAAGTTAAAACTTGAGAGTGATACTTGTACTTTCAATTGGATATTTGCCAGAAAACTAATGTTCTCTTATTTGTACAATTATCATATTATTTTTTAAGTAAGTATTTTCACATAATCTATACAACAGGTCAAAGCACCTCCAAAGGACTTCCCAAAGATAGAAGGTAAGTATTGGACAGTTGTATATTCTATGAAAATTAATTTCTAGATACCCTTTACAAGCAGTTGTCAAAAATTGATACTTTGACCAAAACTTCAGTCAGGATGTAGTATGCTTTAGTTAAAACAACTCTGACTGCTAATTTATTGATGATACTTTACTTCTTTGTAGCTATTTTCTTGTTTGGAGAGCCAGTTCGATGGGAAACAAATGTGCAGCTTATCATTGATCTCCTCATCACAAATGGCCAACCGACTGTGTTATCACCTGATAAACCACTGATGCAGGAGCATATTCCTGTTATTGCAGCCAACACTGACCTTTTATGGATAGCAGAGGCACCACTGCCAAGGTGTGTAACATTTGGCAACCTCATTAAGATTTGTCCTGCTATTGATTTGGCACAATTTTACCAAGAGTTTCTTACTTGAACAGTTTTTTCAAGACCTTTTCTGGAACTGAACAGAAATATTAATTAAGTGTAAAATGTCAAATATTAGGTAATATTATCTATCATCAGGGAAATAGAACCCATATTTGGAACATTCCTCAGTATGTAGTTACTACATAACATAGCATTTATTCAGTACAAAAATGAGTCCTGTTCATTACTCGAACTGCTGTACAATAAAATATCTTAAAAGATATATCTGAAGTGTGATTAAGAGGTGAACAAAACAACAAGACCCCTGCTAAAGGGGGTGTACAGGCCTTTGAAAACCTGTAATGTCCTGTCCATATTTAAAAATCAAGACCTGGAAAACCTTGCAAATCAAGAATGGCCATGAAAAGTCTTGAAAAATCAGATGTGTGTGTGTGTGTGTGTGTGTGTGTGTGAACGAGAAAACGTGTCGCCAAATCATGGCAAACAACTTCATTATCCATCAATTTTTGGATTTTGTAAAATAAGATTATGGAAAGTGAAAGAAAAGACAAGTCATGAAACTTCGAATGTAAAATGTGTGTGCAAACCTTGTACCATAAGATGTGGGCTTTAGGTCCTGGGCATATACTGATTTGAAAGATATTTTTCTAAATTTTAGAACAAGACCAATTCACAGATAGTTTATTAATAATCAATATGAAAACACAACAGGTGGACATCAGGTGCTCAGAAATCATGCAAAAGCTATATGACAAAATGTACCCAAAATTTAGGGAGAGGGTATATCAAACACTAGCTGCCTGATGGGCCTATATAAAAATGATGCAAGAGGGGGGTTACAACTCCCAATAATATGGTACATGTAACTACTTATAAATTATCTTATTATTAACCTTAAAAGTTAAAATATACTAATGGTTCCATGGATTTCTAAAAGTTAAAACACAAACGTTTAAAAAACACCTGAAGATGACATTCTGTTGAAAACCATTAGTAAAAAATAAAATTATTTTAACTTTTATTGGCATTTTATTATGATTATTATTATTAACTGTTCATTCACTTATTCACACTTGCTTTCAAGATGTAGAGTGAATAATAGGAAGTTGATCACCATGTTCTTTCTGTTCATTTCAATTTGTTTTAACATTGCAGGTTTGGACACGGTGCATTTATGTTGTGTGTCGAGAGTCTATATAAGGTAAATCTATTTTTTTCATTTTTTTGTTGATGGTTGCCAGTATGGCCCCCCAGTGAATATGGTTAGATAAATAGTCTTTTAAATTGGAGGGGTCATCAGAGGTATTTTAACACAATACTGCTAACAAAAAATCAGCAGAAACTGAACATAAAACAATAACCATGCTGAAAATGGTCCAAAAACTCATGGAAGCTGGACTAGATGAAACTGCAATTAAAAACTTGTGGAAGCTGGACTAGCTAGATGAAACTGCAATAATTATATAAATACCGGTCCTGAGGATCAACCATATTACCAAAAAAGCAAACAAGAAATGGTCCATTGTAAGTGGTAATTTTATAGTAAGTACAAACTCTAATGCCCCCTACTCCCTCCACAAGATAGTTAGCCTCACCGAAATAATTTGTATGCATGCATGTCTATTAAATAAAATTTCGTGTCTGTATGAATTCTTTTGATGGAGTGTGACAGTCCTTCTTTCATTTCAGGAGTGGTGAATAGAGTTGTAAATATTCTTTCAAACAGACAAAGAAACCTGCAGGGTACATTGTGGAAGATGGGAACCCTCAGAGATCAGCTTAATAAATATCTAAAAAAGGCTAACTAATATAATAATAATTTGTGCTTCTGATCCTCATTACAGAAGCTGACTGGTCAAGATCTGATCTACACTTCTCTTGTTGGTAAACCATACTTAGTCACATACCAATATGCTGAGAAATGTCTTCACAGGCTCAGCAGGCAACCCTCCAGAACTAACATACACAACTTATATGCAGTGGGGTAAGTAGACTCATAAAGAACCATTTCTAAGGACAAAGATAAAAATTATAGATACAACAAACATTAAAGAAGTGGGAATTATTGATTATAGGGATGGGAGATGGGGGTGCGAACCTGACCAGTAGTGAACAGATTTAGAGAGCAGGGTGCACATGCCACCTGGAAATCCTCACTTTTCTCAGGTTTGAAGAATTGAGGGCTGCGCACACTAGTCAGATTTGAAAATTTGTTTTTTTAACTTGCTGAATTCAAGTACTCATTTAGTTGGTTCTTTGCTTTATATTTCATGCTATTAATTAAAACTTTGTAGTTTTAGATACAGTATATAAGGTCATGAAAATAAATAATTTATGTATAAAGATGGCAAGAAACAAACCAAGTTTATGTTAAAATATTTATTATAAATCTGTGGTGTTTTTCATGCTGCCTGTTGAAAATATACATGTTGGAGTGGAGAATGATGTAGAAAAATTGTGTTGCTGAATGATAGCTCTATTAGTTTTTTAACTAAATAATTGATTTTCTTTTTACAGAGACAATATTGATGTCGATATTTATGGTGCGAACATGTTTAACTACTTCCTCCAAACTTTTCATAATGGCAATGGATCTTCAAATGAGTATGGAAGCGATGACAATGGAAACTTATCAAACTTCTGCAGCAAAACCAAACACAGTGTAACAGAGAACTGGATTCCAAAGACAAGGAACATGGAGTCGGTGCTTGTTTGTACCGGAGTTTCATCACCAGAAGAAAACTTTGACCATGCTGACGGGCATCGGTTGCTACACAAGGATGCTGTTTTTAACCCTTCATTAAGGAGGCCAAAGCATGTGGCCAAGAATATTCTTGATGCTGTTGAATTGATTTGCAAGCAGGAAGGCTTGAGATGATAACTAACAGAAGATACAATCATGTTGTTTGTCTATTAATTTGAGTTCGTGCTGTTGTGATAGAAACATACAATGAAACACCAAACCTCATTAGTTTTTCTTAATTACATGTGTCACAGACTTAATACTAAGTAACAGTAAAAATCTCACAGATTTTTAAATGTTATTTTTATAAGTTGTTCTATTATATAGCAAAGTTACTTCACTTGTTCTAACCAGTCTGAATCTCTTCTTGATGCCACTAACACCATGTCAGTTACTCTTAATGACCTATACTGTATGATGATGAGCAACCTAAACAGAGTTAAAAATCTTACATGTAATATATATTTTGACAAAACATTTCTAGCCACTTGCAAAGATTTCCAAAGATTTTTGATCACATCCAAAATTTACTAAAAGTTTCAGAAGATAATGAAAAATTATCCCAAGACCGCTTTGAACAAAGAGTTACTATAAACTCTTCTAAAGATTTACCAAGGATTTTCCAAAAAATTTAAAAATTTAAAAAATACCCTGTCCAACACTTTTTGACTATTTCAAAATATTTTAAAAACGTTTCTACAATGTAAGTTTTTATACCAAGTTTTGGAGCCTTGAAAGGCATGGGATAAAATATTTATATGCAATACTTTCTTGTGGTGTACCATGCCAGAAAAAAAATACACATTTGTTACAGTTATGATCAAGTCTTGGCAAAATAATACCATTTAATATGTCTTTTGCTACAGTGTATTCTGTTGTTGTGTCAATCACACCTGAAATTGAAGTAAACACTTCCACTTGATTGTTACTGAATGATGTAATTAGCAAAAATGCCATAGAATAAGCAACTTGTTATACTTTCTGGAAAATATCAGACTTTGGCCTTACAATAATCACGTATTAAGTAAGTTTTTACTTCATAATTGGCTTGATCAGTTTGATATTTCTCCTAAAGATTCCAATGTTGTTAGTAGTTATTATTTTCAAAAAATGTAGTTAAATTATTATATAAATTAGCTATAGTTTCATTTAGTGTAAATTTACTTATTAAATAATGACTTTTAGATATTTTTAAAAAGCTGTTACAAAGAAACTGCTTCTTTTACAATTGACTGTGTTCTTTGGGTCATGTTACGATATAGAAGCCACAGGAAATTGCACATAACACTAAATTAATTTTTAAATTTTTTTTACCTTAACCCCATTTGCCATATCTTTGAAGAAGATGCCATGTATTACTTTTTGGCAACAGTAGTTGTGTGATAAGAAAAAAAGAATTTTGTTGTGTGCAAGACAAAGATTTGTGATTTGGTACTTTGATCATAGTTCTAGTAAAGAGATGAAAATCAAAGGAAAATCAAAGAAAAAGGAAAACAAGACAAACATGGACCATAAAACTGTGAATTCCTGTTGACATTTATCAAAAGAAAAAGGAAGGGTGCTATAGTTATGGTTCTCAAGAAAAATGTTCAATTATTTGAGCAGGCTTTGTAATAGTTTTTTAAATGGAAACGTGTTCAGCTTATAGTTTCTTGCTCAGACTTTGTTGAACAAGACGATTGCGTGACGGTTTTAGGTCAATTTTTGAAAGTAACGGTGTTGTGATAGGGATAATAGTGTGGTATAATGTTTCGGTTACAGAGAAGAGAGATTGGTCCGGGAGATTGGTTTTGGTTTTATCTTTTTTAGAGGGCGGGGATGGGAAGGTCAGTGAATGTTTAAACTAAGTATTGTACCCGCGACCCTTAATCAAACTAGAGCAGGCCATTTCGAAGTCTTGTCATACTTTCTCTGTTTTTCTGATCAAATTATGTCTAGGTAAAGCTGGGCTAACTAGACACATTCATGCTCTGTCACTCAGTACGTATGCGTGCATTGGATCAAATCACTAACATTCTTGTCAAAAGACTAGAGTGGCCAATTTAACTGTTGAAGAATTTTTATTACGTATTAAATGAGTTGATAGATATAATTATGCAAAATGCTATATTTGTGTTAACTGCAAACTACTATTTGTACAAATGACACGCAAATGCTATTTGTATTACATGCAAGTTTTTGCCGCGTGTGTGTTTATTTAAAATGTGTGGATATTTTATTGTCAATATATGCTTCTTTTCAGCTAAGAAATGCAGTGAAGAGAAAGTGCAGGCTTTTTTGTAAGAAGGAAAAAGTGAATAAAGAGAAAGCAAAAAAAAAAACAGCCGTCTTTCATGCTTACTTTTGAAAATACCGCTCAAGCCTCAAGATTTTGTTCTAGTTTATGTAAGTAATTCTCGCTTTTCCGGAATTTCGTGTAAAGGTCCGCCTTTTCTGTATGCAGCGTCTCGGGTACACTTACTCGATACTTTTAATATATCATATTTATGTCGCAAATACTCGAGAAGATAGATCATCGACACGGAAAAAAAAAGTATGAGTGGCACTTCGAGGGCTCCGTAGGGCCGGGAGCGCCCGAGCCGATATTTACGCAACATGTGCCGCCGACCATGCAACACAAAGGATCGCCGACGTGCTGATGTGCCCGCGGGGAAACACGCGAGTGGGCGGCACGTGCACGGCGGCATCTCTGTGGCGGATTGTTCCAACTGGGAACCGCAGACGGAAAGGGCGGCCTTGCAAGGCTTGCAAACCAAAGGCGATATGTACATCACGGCAATTACGTTTTATGACAAACGGAAGAAGGGTTAGGGTGATATGGTTCTAAACTCTGGACAGTTGGTTAAAACAAAACTGATCTGCAGTCTGACAAAATAGTCAGTGAAAATGGAGAAGCTTAGCAAAACTCCTTCGGCTTCATGACACTAAACGAAACATTTTTTTGCTAAATGAAATTGCAAACGATTTTCTTGCAAAATGAAATAGTGAAATTACTATTTTCGCAAAATAAAACAGCGATAGATTTTTTTCGCAAAATGAAACTAAATTGCAAAGGAATTTTTTTGCAATTCAAGAGAATTGTGACTGAAGTCTTTTTTACCAACCCTGTTTCAGTGGATTATTAACCCTATCCGGCCCCGGGCTTTTTTTGGGTGCCTGGACCCGGGAGGGGCCGGAAAGTGCCCGCGGCCCATAACTCTGAAACTATTCATGGTATTGAAATGAAACTTGGTAGGGTAGTAGAGAATCA
>JAOBYH010181865.1:0-10421 GCA_025403525.1 Umimayanthus kanabou
TATAACAACCAGAGCTTTGCAACATCAATATTTTAGATTTAAGATTTTTTGTGACGTCACGTGCAAACCAAGAATTAGCCACAAATTGTGTTTTTCTGTTTTTAATAGAATGGAGTAGAATGGATCAAAGGAAAATACTGTCAATAAAATACAATTAACTATGTCCAAAAAGACGGCGCACTTACGTTATTTTGTCAAATGTTGGTTTTAATATTTTATGTCATTCCTGTTCTTTTAATATCTTTCTAAAGTTTGATTCTTCAAGAACGGGTAATATAGCTTTCTATGGTTGCCTTTCTTAAATCTTAAACTCTATCAGTGAGATTTTGGTAAATTTTGGCAATTATACCCAATTTTGATTGAATTGCAATCTGCTGCTACAGACATTTCTTCAATTTCTTGGGCTTTAATCTGTTATTAGTCAACGAAATGTCTTAATTGCTTTCTTGGAACCGTGAAACAACAACATTAATATTGGTTCTAAATCATACTTACTGAAAATTTCCTCGTTTCCACTTTTCCTCGGTGTGCAAAATTGAGCAAAATTCCCAGTTAGTTTTTTATTCAGACGCGTAATTTGCAATTATGATTAATGAAACTACTTAAAGCTTGGCAACATTTTTAATAATTTGTGTAGTCAGACAGTTAGTTAAATATTTTTAAAAAAGTAGTAAGATATAATGATCCTTCCTACTTTTAAAAGTTTCATAAGTGAAAAAAGGACATTATACATCTAATCTTTTGAAACAGACATAAACCTACGGATTGCAAAAGCCACGGTATGGTTATCATAAATACCAAGCACAGTTAAAAACGTCGACCTAATATGAAATTACAAAATTATACAGCGAAGAAAAACAAACTGTCGGCTTTCGCTTTAATGATGTTTCTACCGTTTTATCAAAACGATTTCCTAATTGTTAAAGTTCAGTTGATGATCTTTGCTGGCCTGCAATTTTCTCTGAGGATTGCCTTTGAGGTGGAAAGATACAGCCAATTCGATTGGAAGTGAGGTATTTTGTTCCAACGCTAGTGGGCGACTATTTTAATAATTCAAAGTAAATATACTTTATTTCAGTCATAAAAGATCCGAAAAGTAAAAAAATATACTAAAACCATCGTATAAAAGTTTCATAACAAAGTAGATTTTAAATATTTTCTTCCTAATTTTCAGGTTGCACAGCTCGCTTAACAGTTTCTCAGAACCGATATTAAAGCTATGAGAGAAGTTTCACTCAACAGCCTCTTCATTGCGTTTATCATCAGTTTCTTGATAAACTATCACTGGCGAGGGTGAGAAACATATTGGCCACAAGTTGTGTTTGATTATTCTTAATAGAATGGAATAGAATAGATCAAAGGGAAATACTGTACAATAAAATAAATTAACTATTGTTCACGAACGACTATTGCCGATAGCTTTCTACGGTCGCCTTTCTTAAATCTTAAACCATGTCCGCGATATTATGGTACACTTTTGCAATTAAACCCAATTCCGATTGATTTGCGATCTCCTGCTACATGCAGATGTTTCTTGTGTGGTTCAAAAACTTCGTTAACATTACTCTCGGGCTTTAATCTTTTATTAGTCAACGAAATGTCTAAATTGCTTTCTTGGAACTGTGGAATAACAAACTTAATGTTGGTTTTAAATCATACTTACTGAATTTCTTCGTTACCACTTTTCCTCGGTGTGCAAAATTAAACCAAGTTTCTAGTTATACATGTTTTGATCGTCAGTCGCACTCAGTAACAATTATTCGTGGTAAGAACGGACGTATCGGAAATATTTTAAACAAACAAAAAGTTGGCCGGCTGTTTTGATAACACTATATAGAATAACTCATCTCAATCATAAAGGATCCGACACGTAATAAAAGAATTAAGCGCTGTCAGGGTATCTCTCCTAAAGTTTCTATAGAGAATAAAAATCATTTTACGACTTTGTCGATGCTCGTATAATGATTACATTGCAGAACGCACTGTTAGGGTTATGTTGCATGCCATGAGTACAAATGTAATTTTTAATAATGCTCACATCAAGTTATGTACTTACTGATAGCAAAGTGAAACATTACTTATCTTGACGATTTGCAAATCTCTGCTCAGTTTCCGAATTCGATAAAGATCCACATCCGTAACAACCGGTACAGTTGCAGATACAAGCATTGTTTCAATTGATGAACATATCTTGATTGTAAAAGAGTTCCGGCTTTGTAGCTAATGGCATCCAATTTTAACCTTCATTATCTAATAAAAATACAGACAGAATTATAAAAAAATATAATTTATATATTAATGACTTTAATAACTCTGCAACTGATATTGATTTTCATTTTTTGCCGATGATTCAAACCTATTCTGCTCTCACAAGAATCTCCAGTTTCTAGAACAGAACTTGAACAGACAATTATATATAATGTTAACTAGTGGTTATGCGCCAACAAGCTTTCTCTAAACATCGATAAATCTAATTTTGCTATCTTCCACCCACCTCAGAAGAAAATTGATTATACTGTTAAACTGCAAATCAATAATAAAACTATAGAAGAGAAGAAAAGTATAAAATATTTAAGAATTTTGATCGATTGTCATTTAAACGGGAAAGGACATGTATGCATGAACTCTCGAAAAAAATAGCTAGAGGAATTATCAAAACTCAGACATTTTGTTTCTCAGGGGATACTTGTCCAAGTTTACTACTCTATTATAAATTCTTTCCTTGTTTATTGTGTTTTGATTGGGGAACACCTACAAAACTGATACTCAACCATGCACTGGTAATTCTGCAAAAAAAAGCAGTATGTTGGTTAACTGAAACCAAGTGATATATAACCGAACAAATAAATATGAAACACACAGTATTTTCACACTCGCTTCTCCTTCTTTAATTTTCGCTCAAAAATTACAATGGCTCGCTGTCAAGTTTGCAGTGTCACGTGCATAGCGCATGGTTAGCCTAATATGGTAACGTAGTTTACCGAAACCGGAAATAACTATACAAATAAACGAAAGGAGGTTGTTCATTGTTTTCTAGCTGGTCACATATGCATTATCACATTTTCTGATTTTAAGGCGCATACCTCCCCACTTTTCAAAAATCTCAACTTACTCAAACTTCCAGATATCATAAAACTCTAAAATGCATCATTCATACATCAGTACAACAAGGGCATCCTCCCAGAGAATTTTAATAATTTCTTTACATCAGTTCGTAGCAAGCATCAGTACAGTACACGAATAGCTTCTAAATCAACCTTTACCTTTCCCTCAGTTCGCACTTTTTATGGAATTTTCAGTAGATTTCAGGGACATAAAGTCTGGAACACTATTGATGAGTCAATAAAATCCTTAAGTTATATACTACTTTCAAACACAAAGTTAAAGAACCGACCATTGCTCTCTATATATATTAGTTTCCCAACTGGCATTTTGAGTTTGTCAACTGCACTGTGCTTGCATTTATGAGGTTATTTTTACTTTCTTTGTATTTTTTTGGTTTTCCATTATTTTTCGTCTGTTTGTTTGTGTATAAAGATTTAGCACTCACTCATTTTCAATATTTTAACAGTTTAAGAACATCGTTCTTTTATTATAAATTGAATTTTAGGTAACTCAATCTTGACTCAATCTTAACTCAATCTTAACTCAAACTCAACTCAAACTCAACTCAAACGCTAACAGTCGATGAATAGCCGATCCCCATTTGTGAACTATTTACTGATGTTACACTAAAATGTTAAAACTACACAACTATGAAGAAGTTAAAATCTACAAGTGAAATATCAAGTAAAAGCTATTTGAAAAGTAGTTTCTAGTATCATAAAGCATATACTGAAACTGGTTTTTTTGCCGATTCATCATTTTAAATTTGCTGAGCCAGGAAGTCTAAAATTTACCAAATATGCCTCTTTAAGTATAACTGACTGAATATTTACCTTATATCCTAACGTTTTCTGTTTTTGTATACATGTGTAGTGTGTGTCTGTAGTTTTCCGCCATAGCAACTCAGTTAATCAATGTATAAATCCATCATTCTGCAGAGGACGCCCAATTTGTAGAAGCCCCTTGGTTTCATTTTGGTCTTCCTTGTTACGTTTCTTCTTTCCTAGTTATTGTTCATTTATCAGTGTAAACAAGTTATTAGTGGTAAATACGTTATTGTTGTTTTTATTATTGCTAACCGTTTCACCCTAGCTCAGTTCTCGTCGTCTGCTCGTTTGTCGATCGCAGCAAACTAGGCAATGGCTAATGACGAAGCTGGGATTGTTTGAAGTCTGTTTTAAGTCTTGTTTTACTTTTTCACTTTGGAAATGACTTATTATGAAGATCTAATTTTAAATGTGCCATGTTATAAAGTCAATACAAAGGGAAGAATTTTGAGGCACATATGATACAACAAACGTCACGGAGTGCTGATAATAAGTTCTTAAGATGAAAAATACTCGGGCTTTCAGTTCACAAATACAGAATTACACCTGCGCTCAGCACAAAGATGGATGCAACCGACCATTCCGGGCAAACTTATCAGCAGTTTGTACAAAAATGTATAAACACTCACGGTACCAGGTACAGGTTCCGACGTTTTGTTTTGTTGATACTGTATTGTTATGTACTATTACTACTAGTGGAAATTATAGGAAATTATAGTCTTAAGGAGGCACGTTATAATTAAGAAGAACAACAATCACGATATTCTCTGCCGCGAATCTTCATTCTCGCTCATTTCTTTACTTTACATGTTATCCATCCTTTCTGTTTCTATTTGTGTTGCAAATCTTGGGAGCCAGAAATATTTCTGAATCCAGTCGGATATCAAGACACTATTTTGCTGATGAGGTGCGCTTTTACGCAGAATGTTTTATCTCAAAGACAAACAAATAGCCCGAACTGTTCTTTATTGTGGACCTTGTCATTCTTGTTGACATTTTATTTACGCATGTTCCGAGAAGCAAATATTACAAATATGGTTATATAACATAAATAAAGAAGATGCATAATAGCCGTTTTCACACTAGAAGACAAACAAATCGTCTGGACGGACAAACTGTCTGACGGTTAGGTCGACTAATGTGAATTCGAGATTGTCACGATTTGTTCTTTCCTTTTATTTTCGTTCCTTTCTTCGCAGCCTTCTTCCCTTCCGCCATGTTGACTTTCCAGGAAAACTTCCCAAATTCATCGCTTCTTCAGTTCGATAGTTCCATTCCCGCGCGACGGGCAAATCCCCCATTTGTTTGTCTAAATGTGAATTTAGGTCGGACTTTGAACGACTTCTTCATCTGGACGAACAAATCGTCTTCAAAAAATCGTCTGCATAAACGGACATACGGGCAACTCAGACGACTAAGTCGTCTGAAAATTTGTTCGTCCCGTTTTCACATCAGACGATTTGTCTGTCTGAGACGCTTTGTCCGTCCTGACGATTTGTTCGTCTTCTAGTGTGAAAACGGCTCATCTGTAAATGTAAAGGGCACGGATCACAACCCACCCTATCACTCATGATCAAATAATCTGTTCCCACCCAACAGGATCAAATGATCCGTCCCACCAACACCAGTAGGTGAAATAACCCGTTCTACTATTATCCTGCCACTTGATCAAACAATCCGTCCCATCTATACCCCTCATGATCACAAGATTCCTCTCACCCCATCAATGATCCGTCCAACCCTACACTACATGACCAAATGATCATACCAAACAAAACTCGTCAAACAGTTTAGAGTTTTGTGTCCATCTGTTCTTCATTATTTTGACATCGGGGGGAATGATGTTGTTCTGCGGTTTGGTCTTCCTTCCGTCTCAAGCATTCGAGAAGTTTGACAATATTTTGGCGGAATTGCGTCTTGAAGCGGGAATGTCTGAACGCAAAGAGGAGTGGATTGAGGCAGGAATTCAGGCACAGGAGGAGGAATGGTAAACAAACAAAGTAAATCATGAAGGCTTTGTATGAACTGTAGGTTCTCAAGGCAGGTTTAAAAAAATCTAAAGTAAACACGGCTGCGCTACTTACAAGAGGTGTAAGAGAAAGAGGGATGGCACTGAAGATGAGGTTGGTGAACACGAGGACAGCCAACGTTCTGGCAAGGGCGCCTTCTCTTTTGACACCCATTTGTGTGCTAGATGTTTTGACCACGATGTAAATATGAATGTACAGCGGTATTGTGCAGAGAAAAATGAAAGCATAAAGAACACCAGAGATCACGGAAAGGGGCACGAGTGTCTCGACTTGTTGTCCGCCAATCCCGAGTGTAACAGTAACAAGGTGACCAGACGTCGCGCAGAAGTAAATGTTATAGTTGTGGTATAGATGTTCCTCTTTCTTACTCAAGAAGAACACAGCATCAACGCTGTAAGCGATGGCAACACACCAAGCCACACACAAACAGATAAGGCTGATTTTTCTAGTCATCCGCACGTCGGGTTTCAGAGAGTGCACAATAACGAGATACTTCTCCACTGTTAGGAGAATGGAGGTTGTCACTGAAACAATCTGTGCCACGGTGAAGATGAAAATGATAGGATGGCACATTGTTCTGACCTGAGAAATCTTCTTTATAAAACCATTAGGATCCAAATTAAGACGCACGAGTTCCTCCTCACTCTTTAAGAATACATTGAAAGTAGCGATCAACATACAGTACACACTCAGCAACAAGTCGCACACTGCCATGTTAACTATCAGAACCATAGTGGGGGATTTACGGAGGGTTTTGGAGGTGATTATTACAATAATGACTGTCAAGTTAAGAATCACCGCTATACTCCCAATGGAATACAGACAATCAAACAGGCGTTGGAGAAGTCGGAAAACTTTTCCAACTGGGTTTAACGGATGCTTGGTAGTACAGTCCCGTGAATCACAGATGCACTTTAACTTGTACCCAGACTTGAGATAATGTCTCGGGGAGATGTAATGGGTATACCATTTAGCATAAGGAGGAGGTAATTCAAGCAAGCAAATCTCACCAGCATTGTGGTTATAACTGTCTTCTGCAGTATAAAACATTTTGACTTTGGATGATAAGTTGTTTTTATCCTGCATATAAACATCATACTTGTTCAACTTGCTTGCGTTTGTATGGTCACGTGACGGTTCTTGCGTAGTATTATAGTGATCCACCTTACTGACGTTACACTTGTCACATGACCTTGCCCAGGTTACACCTGTGACCTGGCGAATCTTAGGTAAGGAGAGGATATTGGGCCAGTAATGAGGTTCCGCAGGCTGTGAACGAGTGACAATCAATTTCTCCAAATTTGTTAAGACTTGAAATCGGGTTTCATCAAGTTGCCACATGCTTGTATAGGAGATATCACTGAAACAAACATTCACAAAGTCAGTTCCTACACATAACAATTCAATTCAATAGTAACAGGGTTGTGAATAGTCTGAGGAAAAAAGACTATTTACATAGCGGGTGTCAATGAAGTTCTGATTGTTCATTTATTCACTGAGTCATCAGATTTGATTTAATCCATCTCCACTGCTAATGTACGTCAAAACAAAAGTCTATGCAAGGTTAAGAAATTAGTAAAAAGCTTAACCTAACTTTCAACTCAACGGGATAATATTCTAATTATAGTTACTTCTAGGCCACGTGTTTTAAATAAATGACTTTAAAATAAACTTGTTGCTTGGAATAACTTTCACATACAGTCAGCAACCTTTTAATTAAAATATTTGCATAACTCTGAACGAGAGATCGACGGGAAGTATGTTTTATATGTTATTGTATTGTTTTGTATTGTATTATTTTACTGTACTGTATTGTTTTGTATTGTATTGTATTGTATTGTACTGTGTTGTATTTTATTGTATTATAATGTTTTGTGTTGTGTAAGGTACAGCACAATATGTAGAGCACCAAAACAAGACACTAAATACAATACAGTACAATACAGTACAGTACAATACAATACAATACAATACAATGTATTATATCATGATATTGCAAGTTCAGTACCAAACAATAGAATACAATAAACTTCACTAAATAAAACAAGACAGTGTAAACAAGATACAATACAATGCCTTACAATATATTAGATAATAATACAGAACAGTACAACACATAACAATGTATTGCAGTACAACAATTACATTATTAAACGAGTCCGCCATTTCCTGTTTAATACGGCTTTTTTCGGCAATTTGATTGGCTAGATAAGATGTGTACTGTACCAATATATAGCCATATTGGACAAAAAAATCCCATCGGCCATTTCTGCTGGCTGACGACTGACAAGAACATCTGACTGGTTGATTTGTATACCAAAATATAGGAAAAGGCAATAAGAAATCAAATCAGCTTTAGTAACAAGAAACATAGCGACTTTATAGATAGAAAAACAGCGTAGAAATGCAGAATATACAACTAATACTTCAACAAACACAGATCGTCAGATAGACTTTTGCCTATTCAAAGTTTGCAAACTGCACATTTAACATCTAAACAAGACCCAAAGAACTTCCTCCAGGTAATCCAGTACATTTGCTGCTGATTCTTTTGTAAAAAAAAAGCGTGAACGTTATTGCTCGGGCTCCCTGATATTGTTGTTTAATTACCAAATTTTTCGTATTCTTGATTATTATTACTCGCAACGATTTTAGAATTAGTTGAACTTCTGGCGTGCTTTAAAGACCTTCGAACTACAGGAGCCAGCGAAACAAAAGCTTTGGATTGTCAATTTGTTTTAAAATTCGACTTTTGATCCATTTCATTTAGGCCGCTATTTGTGGTAGCTTGATGATGCCGGAAGAACCTTTGACATTCTAATTTCTAAAAATACAATGTTTATTGCATGGCTTTCTTCAACCGTCCAAATGAAAACGATGGGATCGTTTTGATCGTTGAACTGGTTGCAGTCAAAGCCGGTGACGCAACATAACCTTTTATAGAGTTATTAATAACAAATAAGGATGCCAATAAATGGGGATGTTGTCATTAGATACGTATTTTTATTTTGTTTTAATAATACAAAACACACATATAAAACAATGCATTGCAATGTTAATCAATGCAATACCGGCAATGCAATACAATACAACCTAGCTACAATCTTAATTCATATACAAAGGCTCAGGTGGTATCTTCAAGTCAGTGATTATCTTATCCATATAGAAAACAGTTTCAGACACAAGATGTAAAAATAAAATATTAACGTTTCTTTATACTTACAGTGTCCGCAGTTGTTTAAAACTTTTCAACGCCTCAAATGTAAAGTTTTTGCCTTGCAAGCTGTTATTTGCTAGGGATCTATGGAAACAGTTGTTCTACATATCACTTTTCCATTTTACATGCTTCTGATCTCACTCATTTTTTAAATCAAGAATCAACAATACTGTTTAAGAACGTTTTAAAGTATTGCTCGCTATTTATCAAACGCAACTGAAAGCAAAAAAGCATGCAAAATTGATTCTGGAGAACTTAGTTTATTTGCTATTGTATTGTATCTTTTAATCAAAAAATTTTCATTCTTAGGCTAACATCTCACTGACCAGATCCAGAATACAAAAGTTTAGGAAAGCGTTGACATCTCTATAGAAAAAAGCCAAGCGCGAAGGGAATCATGGGAGATCCGTATTTTACCTCGCGTTCTATCAAGGCGTGTTCACACCAGCGACGCAGACGCAAGCGCAGACGCAAGAGCAATAAAAACAAGTCAGTGTGAATGTAAATTGACGCAAACGCAGACACACAAAAAAGGAAAATTTACGTTTTCTTGCGCACACCTTGCGCTTGCGTTTTCTCTTGATTCACAAATTTCCACATGTGAATGGAGGTGACGCATACGAAGATGCAAGTCCTTGCCTGTGTTGCTTGCATCACTTGCGTCGCTGGTGTGAATGTCCTTGCGCTTGCGTCTGCGTCTCTAATGTGAACAAGCCTTTAGTTTACCTATCAGGAGGCAAAAGAAATCAGAAGAGCAAGAAACTAAGCAATTTTGCTGTATACAATAAGAGTACTATACATAAAAAGGGTTCTGGAGCAGCTGGAACGAGGGATATGGTGGGTAGGAAGGAGTGCCACAATGCCATTACATCACATTTCTCTTCTTAGTGAGTGTTTTGGTCACAATCCAATTATTTCAAGGTCGACAGGTTTTGAATACACACAATCATGATTTAAACATACCAAAGATAAGTGTTTTTAAAACAATCAATAATCCATGCTTACAGGTAATTAATGGCAGAGAACTTCTGTAGAAATGCTGGAATTTCCTCTAAGCCATTAGAGGACAGGTCTCTGTAAAAGTTTACATATAAATATTAATAACTACAAATTTGTCCAAACATGTTGTGAACAACAAGCAAACTAACTACCTTCTTGTCTCCATATTATAAAATAAAGCAGATAAAATGCGCGTTCTGATTAGTCGGGGTGACGTTTATTAACCCTAGAAGCCTCGAGGGG
>JAOBYH010181976.1:0-10419 GCA_025403525.1 Umimayanthus kanabou
ATAAATTAATCTTGAGATAAAAGAATCTTTTTAAATTTTCTATTGAAACTAGAACGAGAGCAGCTGTTCTTGACACACTGTGGTATGTTGTTCCAAATATTTACAATTTTATTACGCGTTGAAAATTTCCCATAATTTGTTCTAAAGTATCTTTTGTGTTATCTTTTAGTTTATACACGTCTCCATTTGAAACGAAACTAAAGTCACTAAAAGAAGACTTTTATCTTCAAGAACATTCACTAACTACATTCTTGTGTTTACAATACAATACAATACAATACAATACAATAATTTATTCTAAAGATCTTCCAATAGGATTTTTCAGAACTAGTTTTCAAGCTAAAAGTCTGCCTAATGTATCTAATCTATCTAACTTACAACTATTATAAAATGAAACCTAATTTACAACTTTAATAGAATGTAATCTTGAATAACATTAAATGACACTAATAATAGACTTCTACTAGTAATAAATGGCGTGCTCTATGTGCTGAGATCTTCTTTAACGTTTCACTTGAACTCTTGGATACTTCTGGATTTCTTAGGTTTCTGGGTTAGCGCATTGTAGTCCTGTATTGCATGATAGAAAAAGGAGCGCTGAGCAGAAGTTTAAGTAAAGATGGTTGTTTCTTGTCCTGTAACTGTGGGTTTCAGAGCGAGTAGACACTTTATTGGTAAGATAAGAAGGTGCTAGATTATTGAGGCATTATTGATGTTTCACGTCCTTGATGCAGTATTACACAAAGTCCCACAGCTCGAGGCCTCTGCCTAGGAAGTCCTCTTTGCGGAGAGTCTCTCGCTCGCTTGGGTGACTACTGCCGTGACACATATCACCGTCCAGCCACAGGCCAAAGTTGCCGTTTCCTCCACCAAATGCTATACCGCCATTATCACCTTTCGAGCAAAAATTGGTTGCATTTATCCATCGGAAAATCTTCAATTCGCCCCTAAGCTTGTTAAACATCTGAACCAATCACCATCTGACTTTTTGCCACATCAGCCAATCACATGCAAGTAAGACAATAATTACAATGACAACAAAAACTAGCGTCTCAATAACTGTGACAACAAGCGAATTGAGCGTTTTTCTCACTTAGTAATACCTTTGCTCAAATCACAGTGAGATTTACCCACTCAAACCAATTTCTCTATTGTAAATTGTGATATTAATAATAAATTGGGAACAGAACCATGCGTTGTCCAGTTTGGTATGTAACCAAACGCGCGACTAGGAAATAGGACTCTCGCTTCGCTGTCGTCCAATCACGTTATCACTCTTGGGATTACCGTCCGAACTGGATTCCACTCACCAAGTCTTATTTCTGTACATGAGAACGGTCAATTTCCAGAAAACAAGAAGATCTCTCCCTAAACAAACAAGTAAGAAAATGGTCATATCATCATTTTATAGTCGCTGATTTTAATATTAAAGATAACAAATACAATCAAGAAGTTATTTTAGTAATACCAGGATCACGCCGTGTATTTACTTGTAACAATAACATGCAGTAGCAGTATAGCTACAGAAGCAGCAATAGCAATCGGAACTTAATGCATTAGGTTCGAATTCCGAGGACGTTACATTTTTAATTTCTTATTTTCTTAGCTACATTTCTAATGTAAATATTTAATGTTTTTTTTAAAAATGTAGATATTTGTAATAATTATCCTATTTGTAGTTTTAGGATATATAACCTTGAGTTTTTAACATAGAAGTCCTTTTTGAAAACCACTTTTAGCGAGTTATCGTGTACGTTCAACTTTATTACTTCCTATATCAAGCAAGCTTCTCACAATTTTGTTTCTTGTACATCAAAACCTTCGTTTTCTCTACTGAGTTCTACAAAATGATTTCGCTGGACATAATTTTTCGTGAATTCTTCATCATTTTCTCTCTCAGTAGTTCTGTCAAAGGGTGGGGAATTGCGTGTAGAGTCTCGCACAATATGTGAATAATCACAACTGAACTCGCTAAAGGTCCCAGCTTTACTGCTGTGATGTCCCTGTCGCTCAACCTGCCAATAATTATTCAAGACTGTTAAGATTATGTCTTCTTCGGAGACACAAGTCTTGATACCAAGATCAGGATCTTTATCCCAAGAACTACACGAAGCTTCGTTTCCATAAGATGATTCGTCAGTTTCAACGTAGGTTACATCGGATAGAGATCGTAAATTTTCTTTGTTCCCATATTTATGATACAGGTTTACCTCAAGTCTGAAGGGATGATTTTCGGAGCTGTTTTGTAGGGTCCTAAAAGAAGTGCAAGTATCGTCTTGTCCTTGATCGATATTACCATACGCACGGCAACGCATCGCGGCAGATCTGCCAACTGAACAATCTTTAGCATTTTCTTCGCATACAAGAGATGGACTGCGGGACCCTGTGTTTCTAACAGGCTGACTAACGCTGTTTCTTTCATTGGTAGAAGACGAAACTTCATCCAGGGCTTTGCGGTAACAGGCCAGTGACTTGAGGCAACAGAATATGTAGGCGAGGTATTTCATGTAACTACGGCGAAAATGTCGCGTTAGCGCGCCATATATGACAGGGTTGACGCAACTTTGGAAATGATTCAGCAATGGTGAGAATGAAGAGATTGCTCGCGCTGACTTTTCATCGTGGAAGATAACTCTTGCCATCCAAGCGATCTGATGTGGGGCAGTGCAAATGGCAAACAGAACGACCATTGCCGACAACGTCTTGATAATTCGAATATTTTCACGCGCTACTCGATTTTTAAGGCACGTTTTCGAAGCTCTTGTTGAAGCTGGCGGCAGTCTAGTGCGTCTCACATACAGGCCCATTCGAATGTATGCAACAACTATGATGGACAAAGGCAATAGGCACTTCACAACGAGAAGCGCGATTATATAAGCTTGTGCGTGGTTTTTGCTTGGCCACGATCCCCCACACCAGCCGTTTGGTTTCGCTACATGTACAAGAAATGCCGGTAAGGCAGCAACAAAAGCCAAGACCCACATTACTGCAATCCAAACATAGGCGTATCTACGCTTCATCTTAGGTTTGAAGGGGTTGCGAATGACTCTGCTTCTGTAAATAGCCATAGATGTTATGGTGAAAACACTGACGCAGAATATTGCCGTTAGAGATGATTCTACTAAAATACAATAAAGTAAGGAATTGGGAGCGCCCCCGGTAATACCATATATGGCACCAGGCAAGTATAGGAAGAGAAATAGCAGATCAGATGTAGCAAGATTAACGATGAACAAATCGTCTACAGTTCGTCTTCGTTTCTCTGCCTCCACAATAATGACGAGTAAATTTCCAACTGTTCCAATGACAAAGGCGATGAAAAACACAAGTGACTCAATAAATTTTGTAGATTGAGGGCCCTGCGTCAAAGCAGCAACTGTAGTATTGTTAAACATAACTATGGCGGCTTCTGTGAGAACTCGACGGATTGCAATATTCCCACTTATTCGTACGTTGCCATAAATCCACCGGCAAGAGTTGTTGTTAAATGAGTCTGTTCCTTTGTCTACAGATCGTAGATTGTCAGCTATCTGTGAAACGCGGGTCTTTAGAACTTCGTTAAAATGGATAGTTTTAGGTACGAAACCACGATTCCAATATAATGCAGCACTTCTTTTGTGCAGTGAACTTCTTGCAAAAGTATATAGAGAATCTTTTCCTCAGCCAAACGAAGATTTCGCGACGTGTATTATTGTTGCCAAGGCCCCTGACATTTAGAGAACAAATAGTTAAATTTTTATATTTGCATGCATTTTAAGAATGTATGGTATCAATAATAGCAATTTACACCAATTTATGTGGCTATTCATTGAACTACTCGCTGTGATTTCGTAAACAATGGGTTGAGAATTACTTTTCTTACATATTATAACTGATTGGTTGTATGTGAATGCACAAGTCTATGAAAGTGAAACAAACCGCTACATAATAAATAGCCATGGAAACAGTAACGATAAAACAAAGATAATTATATCCAAAATATAATATTGAATCGCAAAGAACAGAGATAAACATGAGAGAAGTAGAAACAATACACAGGTTATAAGTTCAAAATGGTATAAACGATTGATATGAATACAAAATGTAATACATTATATTTGAGATGTTTAAATTTTAAAGAACTAGAGTTACTCGATTAATGCTTTGGGTTTAATTAATTCCCACGGTACAATCTTTAACGAGGACGTGTGATTGTTAATCAAGATATAACGGTCAACGACACTGGCTTTGCGCCCCATTTCTCTTGATTTAAACATGGCCTTCAATTTACCAACCTAACACTCTTCGTTCGTCTTTGAGTACTTTGGCATAATCCGCCGTTATGTATGCGACTCGACTCTTGAAGCCTACGTGGTCTTTGTCCTCTCTACACACGAATTTTGCGATGGCTCCTAATCGGCTTTTGGAGGGCTTTCCAACTCTGTCGATGTACCGCAAAATGTCGTAGACTAAATAACGCGTAGTCACATCGTTGTTCTCGGTTTCGGGAATCAGTTCGTTATCATGATATTTTCTCGTCGAGTGTAACTTTCTAGTTCCATGTTGCGTTCGCGCTCCTCTTCCAATTTCTTCCTCGAGTTCTATTTTGATGCTGTCGACTTTATTCTGTTGTTGGGATCTGTTGCTTTCTTTAAGATCATTAATGGAGGCCCACACCTCCTCCATACTTTTCGAGATTTCGGGAAATCTTTGGTAGCTCCTTTTACTGTTTCTATTTCCGTCTTCAATTCACATCTCAGCAGGTTGGGTTCTTCGTAAAGCTTACTGAATATTTATTTAATTTCACTACTCATGACGTGGATTTATTGAGCCAAGGGAGCACGTGAAAAAGCCCTTTTAGAGGCGAACATTACTCGTTCGTACTACCTTCGGCCGCCATCTTGGATTTCGCCGGCGCGGGAGCATTGGCTTGAGTCACGGGTCCAAGGCCCGCGTCGACGACTACGAAGCCAGCTATCTTTTCAAATTTCCTGCGCCTATGGAGGGAAATCCAGGACAAAATTAATCATTCGAGTCGACGGTCCGTCTCTTCGGCTCGTTGCGTCGACTCGTGGAGTCGATTTGTCAATTCGTCTCGTCGCGACCCGAGATCGACTCGTCGCATCCCAGGTTCGTCTCGTCGTGTGGGCGTCGTGTGCCCAGTTCATTTGGTCGACTGCTGAAATGGATTCATAGTTTTCTTATTCCTCCTCTTCTCGTCGCAACCTCTCAGTTTGTTCCGTAGATTGCGGATTTCAACTCGTCGTATCAAACGCCCGTTCAACTGGTCCTGTCCCAAATTCGTCTCGTCGTGCTGTTAGTTCGTATCATCGTTTGCCCATTTCCTCTCGTTCGTGTGTCGTGCACTGACGGCACTTGCACTTCGACTCGTCGTGTTCCCATTTCGTCACGTCGACTCGTTTTCGAGTTGACAGCCAGCAGGAGCTAATAAAATGCAGGAAAATGGCTGCCAGGGAAGATCGAGATTGTAGAAGTCTCAAAGCCGCCCTAACTCTTCTGGACGGCTCGGAAAATTAATAAGAATTTTGCAAAAAAACGAGTAAATGTTAATTCTAAAAACTGTTTGTAAAAATCTATGGACCGATTATTAAAACGAGTTCTAAATTCTCTCTGGGATCTATCTATCGTTAGCAACACCTTTGAACAAAACATAAACCTGGGTTATGATTTAGTCTTTGTTTTAATAACCTACCATATATATCTAAGTACTGGACTGCTTCACGAATTTATATTTCTAATGAGATCGTTTGGACGTCTGATCTTGATCACTGCTTCTGTATTTCCTTTATACTCATAGTAATTAACAAAATCAATATTAAAAGTGGTAAGTTATCAATTAATAAAATAATTTCTCCCCCATACCAAAAACTGAATGTACATGAGTAATAGTTGTGAATTTTTTTATTGTACCTTTGTGGTTATAGGTTTTAATCATTTATAACATTTAACGATGATCGTCCAAATAGTTTATAGTTTTACCCAGTGATTCTTCCGTAAATAGGTAGTCTCACATGTAAGTTGTGATATTAATGATAAATTGGTAATAGAACCTTGCGTCGTCCATTTCGGTCTGTAACCAAACGTGTGACTAGGACTTCGCAGTCATCCAATCTTGTTATCACTCTTGTGATTACCGTTCAAACTGGAATCCACTCACAAAGACTTACGAGGGGAACGGTCAATTTTCAGTCAACAAGATGGTTCCTCCATCAATAAACAAGCAAACCATATCATCCACCTGCTCCCTACTGCCTAAATAACTTTATTAGTAACAAAGAACTATGCTTAACGCTTGCAGGTCTCATTGCTCCTGAAGATGACTTAATAACGAAAACCACTAGGGGTTAATCAATAATGTCTTTGTTAAACTTTCAACCTTTTATAGTCACTGGTTTTAATATTACAGATAACAAATACAATCAAAAAGTAAATCTCGTAATTTTAGGATAACACGGTGTATTTACTCGTAACCGAGAAACATGCAGTAACAGTATAACAGTACCAGTAGCAATAACAATAACAATAGCAATAGCAATAGCAATAACAATAGCAATAGCAATAACAATAACAACAACAACAATAAACAATAGCAATAGCAATAGCAATAGCAATAACAATAACAATAACAACAACAATAGCAATAACAATAACAATAACAATAGAAATAGCAATAACAATAACAATAGCAATAGCAATTTAGCAATAACAATAACAATAACAACAACAACAATAACAATAGCAATAACAATAACAATAGAAATAGCAATAACAATATTTAGCAATAGCAATAGCAATAACAATAGCAATAGCAATAACAATAACAACAACAATAATAATAACAATAACAAAACAATAACAATAGCAATAGCAATAACAATAACAATAGCAATAACAATAACAATAGTAATAACAATAGCAATAACAATAGCAATAACATTTACAATAGCAAAATCAGTAGCAACTTAATGCATTAGGTTCCGAAGGCATTGCATTTTTATTTCTTTATTTTCTAGTTAGATTTCCAATGTAGATATTTAGGTATGTAGATATTTAAATCGAAGTCTAGACCTTAACCAGTGTCTAACTATTCTTTCTAACACCTTTGAACAAAGGATGAACATCAGCTTTGATTTTGACTTCGTTTTAATAAACGACCCTTAATGTATTTATTGTAATGTAGATATTTTTAATAATTATCCTATTTGTAGTTTTAGAATTTGTCAATTTATGTTTTTTTAGTATTTAGCAGAGGTCCTTTTTAAAAACCACTTTTGGTGGAAAAGTTTCCACAATAAAGATCATCATCATCAAAGTTATCCTGTGCGTTCAACTTTATTATTTCCTATATCAAACACGTTTCTCACAATATTGTTTCTTGTACATCAAAACCTTCGTTTTCTCCCCCAAGTTCTACAAAGTGATTACTTTCGACTTTATTTCTCGTGAATTCTTCATCTTGTTTTCTCTCTGTAATCCTGTCAAAGGGTGGGGAATTGCGTGCGGAGTCTCGCACAATATCTGAATAATCAAAACTGAACTCATAAAAGGTCTCGGTTTTACTACTGTGATGTCCCTGTCTCTCAACCTGCCAATAATTGTTCAAGACTGTTAAGATTATGTCTTCTTCGGAGACACAAGTCTTGATACCAAGATCAAGATCTTTATCCCAAGAACTACACGAAGCTTCGTTTCCATAAGATGATTCGTCAGTCTCAATGTAGGTAACATCGGACAGAGATCGCAAATTTTCTTTGTTTCCATATTCTTCATACAGGTTTACCTTAAGTCTGTGGGCATGATTCATGGAGCTGCGTTGTAGGGTTCTAAAAGAACTGCAAGTATCGGCTCGTTCTTGATCTATATACCGATACGCACGGCAACGCGTTGTGGCAGATCTGCCGACCGAGCAATCTTTAGCGATGTCTTCGCATACAAGAGATGGACTGCGGGAGCCTACGTTGCTAACAGGCTGATTAACGTTGTTTCTTTCGCTTATACCAGACGAAACCTCATTCAAGGCTTTGCGGTAGCAGGCCAGCGTCTTGAGGCAACAGAATACGTAGGCGAGGTATTTAATGTAACCACGGCGAAAATGTCGCGTTAGCGCGCCATATATGAGAGGGTTGACGCAACTGTGGAAATGATTCAGCGATGGTGAGAATGAAAAGATTTTTAGCGCTGTCTTTTCATCGTGGAAGATAGTTCTTGCCATCCAAGCAATCTGTTGTGGGGCAGTGCAAATGGCAAACAGAACGACCATCGCTGAGAGCGTCTTGATAATTCGAATATTTTCACGCGCTACTCGATTTTTAAGGCTAATCGTTGAAGGACCTGTTGAAGTTGGCGTCAATCTAGTGTTTTTCACATACAGGCTGATTCGAATGTATGCAACAATTATGATGGACAAAGGCAGTAAGCACTTCACAACAAGAAGCGCGATTATATAAGCTTCTTTGTGGTTTTTTCTTGGCCACGATCCCCCACACCAGCCATTTTTGTTTAGTTTAGCTACAAGAATTGCCGGTAAGGTAACAACCAAAGCCAAGATCCAGATTACTGCAATCCAGACATAGGCGTACCTATGCTTCATCCTCGGTTTGAAGGGATTGCGAATGACTTTGCTTCTATAAATGGCCATAGATGTTATGGTAAAAACACTGGAACAGAACACTGCCGTTACAGATGGCCTCAGTAAAATACAGTGAAGTAAGGAATTGGGAGCGCCTCCGGTAATACGGTATATGACGCCAGGCAAATATAAAAAGAGAAATAGCAGATCAGATGTAGCAAGATTAACGATGAACAAATCGTCTGCAGTTCGCCTTCGTTTCTCTGCCTCCACAATAATGACGAGTATATTCCCAGCTGTTCCAATGATAAAGGTGACAAAAAACACAACTGGCTCGATCACTGATTTTGTAGGTTGAGGGCCCTGCGTCGAAGCAACAACTGTAGTATTGTTAAACATAACCATGACGGCTTCTGTGGTAACTGGACGAAATATTATTTTCCTCCTTAGGAATCGTAATACGTCCACCGACAAGGGTTTTGTTTGAATGATTCCGTTCCTTTGTATATAGATCGTGGATTACTATCAGTGAAAAAACGGGTCTGCTTTGTTTAGATGGATGATTCTACGAAGACAAACACCATCCCAACAAAATACAACAGCTTTCTTTTTCCTGGCACTCGGAGATTTCTTTCGGGTGAATATTGTAACGAAATTTCAATCTCTCGCGTCTGCCTTGGACTGGTAACTGAAGAATTGAACATGGCCGGGGGCATCCAAATTGTCTTCTGGAGCAGATCAGATAAAAGCTTGATATATGGGTTTTAAAGTATGCAAAAATATGACATGACGACTTATGTTTTAATACATTTTGACATGCACACTCTAGGATTGTGTTTTGAATTCAATAAACTGATTACAGAGCTGGTCCAACAGACAAGTGAGTGACAATTTTGAAAAGTCTTCGAGTCAAGAATTGACCATTTATTTGCCTTTTTTCCAGCTGACAGTCCGCATTTAGCAAACGAAACCTTTTTTTGCCATAGTTTGAGAATATTGCTATTTATCACCCTGTCACTAGTTCACATAGTCTCAAACTTAGCAAAACTGCTAGTGTTTCATTTATGCTTAATACTTTTCGTAGGCAAAGATTTTATGGAAATAGTAAATGAAAAAGGAAATATGAACGCAGTTTTGTAAGTTTTATTTATCTAAGGCTGAAACTGTCGGAAACAAATCGTGCATATTGAAGTTAAACGGCAAAGAATCTTGAAGTTTATTATTTTCTTCTCTTTCAGCAAACAATGTACATGCGTCAGTTAGCCTACATTGGAGGAAATTAAGAAACTTTTTTGAAGAACATAGAGTTTCTGTCGAGCCAATATTTTAAGGGAAACGTGGCAAACCGTTTCAAATTTTGAAACTTAAAGACTAATAAAGTATGTTATAGGGCAAAATATCAGCAAAGTTTAGCCGGCAGTATTAAAATATCTCTGACTTTTCCAAGTGGTTAAAGGATCAAGAGTGCTTTCAGAACCGATCAAGAAAAACGCATAAGCGGCATAAAATAGCTTTATTGCAGGCTGTCTAGGATATTTAACAAGTTTAGATGATAACCTTAGTAAAAATAATTATAACGCTTCGTCTTCGCCAAAAACGTTAAATAATTTATAAATGTAAGGTAATTTTTCCGGTATAAAAAATAGAAAAAAAAACCCAAACATTTTCGATCAAATGATCACGCGCAGGTGCATTAGTCAATTCGATGGTTGGCCAACCATTAACATTTTACGTATTGCAACAACAATTAGTAGGGAGGATAGAGATCGGACGTTATTATATACACAAGTCACTAGATAATGGCAACGGAGCTCTCTGATTGGTTCCTTCACAACTAGGATCTCAGCTCA
>JAOBYH010182087.1:0-10417 GCA_025403525.1 Umimayanthus kanabou
TACGCCATGTTGAAGTACTTGGGAAGATAAATCATATGACAAAATGACGTCAGCGTATTCGAAAAGTTGCGGATACATGAAGTTCTCCGTCCACACTAATACAAAAAAGTTTCGTTTTCAAATTGTTCCACTCTGGAAAGCGTTTTCAAACAGTTCCGTTTTCGCGGATCTTTTTATGCGGATACAAGCGTATTAGTGTGGACGGACGGCCTAACCGTAACAATAAAGTTGCGTTTTCAAATTTATTCGGCATAGTGTGGACGAGGCCTCAGTCTGTGTGTGTGTACTCTATCTCTCTCTCTCTCTCTCTCTCTCTCTCTCTCTCTCTCTCTCTCTCTCTCTCTCTCTCTCTCTCTATGTCTCTCTCTCTCTCTCTCTTCACATCACTATTCACATCGCTCGCTTCCATGCAGCACTCTTCATCATCTGTTCGGACACAGATGAACTGCACATCAGTGGAACCTTGGATGAGTGTTTAACACATTTTTAAAATATTCTCAGTATCTATCCGTAGTAAAATCTTTACAGACGGACAAGTAAAAGCGTTTGAATCTTTAATCTTCATTAATTTCCAAAAAACTAAATCGAATGCAGCTGATATTCTCGTCTTTCATACTAGATACTACATATTATCTTTACTTGCTACTATCAAAATTCCGTATTAACGCAGCACTTACATTTCAATAATGATGCTTGCGGAGTATGGGTTGTTTATAACTGTGTGTATATACCAGAACGCAAAAGCTATATAGCCTATAGACTAGAAAGTTTAAGCCTGCTTTCCTTGTTTAAGAAAACGGCCCGCAAATTCACACCTGACTGTTTATATTAGCGAATTGAACCATCGCCCAGTAATGCCCGAAGGTGACGGTGGTAATCTGTTACTGACCCTGAAACGCCTTTGGGTGAAAGTTTTGTACTATTATGAATTGAATGTTAACACAAATCAAATTGTCTCAAATTGAATTTTTGGGGCTATGACTTGATTTTGAGTATCCGTCTGACATTTCCATGTATCTCTTCCCCGGCCTATACATGTAATACAATTATTCAAATCATGCAAATAGCATTAGTTAACTACCCGTGAAGGTTAGTTTTCCCTTTTAATATGTTTATGAGAAAGAGATCTGCACTTCTTTTAGAACCGTTTTGTTCTTAGAATTTTAAGGCTCAAAATTGATAGAATTTAACAACATTTTTAGGAACCGAACATGACACCTCAAGCTGAAAGAAGTGTTGTTTTAAGTTCTCGACTGTTTTATTTATCTATTTATACCATGTAAGTTTGAAAATTTGACTTTGTTACCCCAACTAAAGGGGAAGCAAGAACATATCTCCGTGCTTTTATAACTACTTATTCACCGAGAGGTCTGTACGGGAAATATGCTGTATTGACCGAGCGATAGCGACAACAGCAGAAATTCTTTACTTCGCACATCTGGTTTTGCGCAGGCGAAGGTCATTAACAATAACCCCAAATGCCCGCGGGCATTACGGGAAATTCAGACCGCTCAAGAACCAATCAGGACACGCAAAGTATCTTTGCCATGTAATAACTGTGGTTATTGACATTGTATAAGAAAAACACATATAAAACAAGAGTTACGACTAACGAACACATGTCTTGTGAGTCAGTGTCTTGCAAGTTATATTTGGCGGGATATGACAAGTTTCTGCCCAGTAGGATGCTTAAAGAATGCCAAAGCATAGTTGATTTAAAACTAACCGGTTATAATCAAAGGGAGTGAACAAAGCTGCTTTGTTTTGTATGACCGTGACCGTGACCGTGACCGTGCACATTGTTTTGTTTTACGTGTGGACCCGAATGTCTCTGCTGGTTAAATGCTTATTTGATTGCATTTCAAAATCTGTTGTGTTTGGTGCACGGTTAAAGCAAACGAGCAACAGAATTTAGAGAAGACAGTGATAAACAAAGAAACTAACGAGTTTCATAACCGGTCTCGCTTTTGGGGCGGACCATCAGATCTCCGAGGAGGGGGGAGGGCAGTTACCAAAAAAAGATCGTGCAAGGCAAAATAGTAAGAAAAAATCATGCAAAAGTGCGACTACTAAAAAATTCTTGCAACCCTAAAGCTACTAAGAAAATCCTGCACAAAAATTCTGCCCACTCCCCTCCTTGGAGATCTGATGGTGTGCCCCTTACCAACTATGGCCAAAGGCAAGACAGTTAGTGTTAAGTTGTCTTTCTTCGCACTTTACGAATAATCAGATTACAGCCAGATTGCGGTAGGTGCTAAACACAGCAAAACAGATTACAAGTATCACGATACCCTACCAGATAACCTTGGAGCCTCTTAAATGCTTTGTCTATCACTTGCAAAATGAGTGGTAAGATAACGTGCAATTTTGAACAATTGCCATGTGCTAACAATCCGGCACGAACAAGAAAGAGAGAGAACTGTTGCCATATACGTGTATTTATTAGTAAGCATTAAACACACATGCATTATGAGCGGATTTGCTTTTTGTGCAATACAACTATAATTGAGCGATATCAGTACCGTGTCACTTTGACCAAATTGAAAGGTATATAAGTACTGTTTCTCAATAATTGGCTTTTGAATAGAAAATGAAATCAATAAAAACTAATTAAAAGTATATGATCTGATTTTTCAAAGAGTGGAAACTGAGATTTTATATAACTTTACAAACTAAAACATTGAATTGAAATATCAAAAGCAATAGACGATAGCCCAGTTTTGGTTAAAAATGATAACAATTAACATAACAGATTACAAATTTGAGGGCAGTCTGACTACGACAAAACGTTGTTCGGTTTAAACTCACTAAACCTAAATGAACTTACGATAAGCTATTAAAATTGATCTTTATAGTCTTTACAGAGTTTTTAAATGAAATCAGGGATCCGGAGTTTAATAGCACTTTACTGATGAGTTGGTCGCCTTTTATGTTATATCACAATATCGGTTCCATTTCTACTGTCATTATCATGCAAACTGGTGCACTTCATATTTCCCCCCAGCAGTTTTTGCATTCAACGTAGTAGTTATTATTATAAAGAAAAGAACTGGTCAATATAAAGTCAAGTTTGATCCATTGCAAACTGAGTGCCAAAATGGAACAAAATGTCCTCGGTTATCAACCTTTGCAGATGGTAGACATTTCAAGTTACACCGCAATACGTGAACTATGTGGGCAATTTTAAAAAAAACCACCGAGTCTGATCCAAGGAATTTCACGAACACAAGATATTTGCACGCGAAAAGCCAATTAATCTACGTAAACAGAGTAACGTATCGTTTCAAATCTAAATTTCTTTTGAGCCAAAAATGTGGTAGTAAAATATTGGGTTAAAATCAGCAAAGGTTATATGTCGTCCTTTCTGCTATACTATTGTTTTCCAAGTCATTTCATTTTTACAGCCAGTCCTTTGACTACACCAAGTTGAATCTCAGTACCAATTTAGTCCCCGTTTGTATGGAGAGCAGTTGTCCCGGGTGGAAGGGTTCCCGTCCTACCCCAGCTACCCTGGGCGAGCCAACTTTTTTTTACATTTCTTTGGAAAAACCATTTACATGAGCAACTCAAACTTGGCTCGGCTAGAACTAGAAGTGTGACCCGCCTGTCCGGGTCACTCGCTTTCGAAGGTAGGGTCACCCTTCTACCCCGGACAAGTTTTCCTAAGTAAAAACTTTGGTTCGCCTACCCGGGCAAACTCGGCCGATTGTAGAGTCTCCTGATAACCAAACCTGAGACGGCCAGCCGTAAACTCAGTCGAACGGGGCAACTTTTTTGTCATATGAACGCTCGATCAAGTTGATTCAGCTGGTCGGAGGGGACCCTTCTACCCGGGACAACTTTTCTCCATATAAAGGGGGCCTTAAAAACCCAAAGGGGATGGAAGGTTTTCATAATTACTGTTTTGCGTTCTTCGAATCCTTTGGAAAAATACCAAGCTTCACCTCAGTAACGAATTACAAAGGGGATAGAAGGTTTCCAGAATTATTGTTTTCTGTCTTGCTGGGAGAGTCACTGCCGTTAAGTGTTGTCAGTGTGGTAAAGAGGGGCACAATGGCTCCGTTGCCGAACCGTTCACTACTACCTCCAAACTGGGAATCGTTCTCTTTGTTTCGCCTGCTGTGTTGTGGACTGGCTTCCGTGATTCGTGGGCTTCCAAAGCGCGTGATTGCTTTGTATTTGAGCTCGGGACAGCAACACAGGAGATATGAAAGGTATCGCATGTAGTCTCGTCGGAATTGGCGGGTCACTGTGCCGTACACGAGTGGGTTCAGACAACTATGGAATATGGTAACAGGTAGTGTGTATCTTATCATTTTTTGTGCAACCTCTTTGTGCTCCGCTGCCCCAAAGTCTAGAATCAACCAGGAAATTTGTCCGGGTAGCATGAAGAGAGCAAAGAGGGTAACTATGGTCGCAAGTGTTTTTATCACTTGGAGGTTCTCGCTCCTTCGGGCGCGGCATATGGCACTGTTAGGAAGCTTGTAAGTACCATCACTTGACGAGGATCGGTTCAGATCGAGGCCGATACGAATGTACGACACGGCAATTACAAACAACGGGACGACGTACTGAATCACAAAGAGAGTTACCGTGTATCCTTTTTTGTATTGATCAGATGGCCAGACTTCCAAACACAGAGTTGTGTCCATTGGGTCGACAATGTTGACGATTATCAACGGCAGGATCACAATGAACGACAACAGCCAAATCACGGCAATCCATATGGCCGACTTTTTCTGGGAGAGATCCCGCTTGAACGGGTTGACGATCACTTGGCATCGGTGTACGGACATGGAGGTCAACGTGAATATACTCAGTAAGAAAGTTGCCGTGATTGTGGGAGTTATAAACTTGCAAAGACCGATGTTTTTCTCAACCATTCTCTCGGCCACGTTCTCGTAAATGAAAAGTGGTAAAAAGCAGATGAACAGTAGGTCACTGACAGCAAGATTCATGATGAAAATGTCATTAACTGTTCTCCTGGCTCGTTTCCCCACCACCACTATCAACACCAAGGTATTCCCTGCAGAGCCTAGTATCATTGTGATAATGTACGACGCCAACATGAGGTCATGAATTACGCCGTTGCTGGCTGGCAGCGCTTGAGTTGTATTGTTTGTCGTATTGTTATCCATAATATTGTAACTCTTATTGTATTGATGTCCTCAGACTGGCCTGCCTACTTGCTCTTGCCGTCTACCAGGGTTGATTCAACTACGACTCCAAACTACTACACCTTTTTTAACGCCTTTAAACAAGTGCAGCTGCTTCAAATCAGTCAAGGTACAGCGAATGAGTTAAAATTGAATTTGTCTAGCCTTGTATCTTGCACAAGTGAAATGTTGGTTTCAATAAGCGCACGGTTTTATCTCAAACTTCGATCGATCGACGGTAGCATCTGATTTCCTGTTTATCGGATTGGAAATCACCCTTTTGAAAAGCGCCGCTGGGATTGTATATGTTGATCACTTTGCTGGGGCCAGAGTGACTAAAACAAGGCTGTCTCCTGTCCTAGCAGTTTAAATATAACCTTCAGATATCTGTTGAGAAAAAATAATAATAGTTTTGTCAACAAATAGCAATATTAAAAATTAAAAAAGCCCAAAATCTTATCTTCTTTGAGTCTCCAATCAAAAGCATTAAATCACAAGACAAACATTGATTTGAAAGTGGACATTTCTGAAACCACATTGAGTTTATTATTGCCATCGGGAAAAATAAATTGTCTGCAAATGCGCGGACCCTTTTTACTTCGAATTAAATAACCATTAATTTTCAGTTTGTCTGGTTTGGTTACAAAGGCAATTGGAAAAACATTTCCTTTTATCGGTCCCTCTCTGGTGAAAACACGCGCACTGCGTAAGGCTAACGATACAAGGTAAAAATCTTCCGTTGATTTTGCCTACGGTAAATTAAAGTGTTTCTTTCTAATTTATTTAATTATTGGTTCAGAATTAGAAAAAGATGACATGTCATACTCGTAAAATAGTAAAGTTATTGATCATGCAAGAAAGATTACTGCGCATATCACATGTAACACACAATTTGCCAACGCAAGCAATCAGGGAATTGCTTTGTATCTGTGTTGACGATTAAAACATATTGCTCAAATAACTTTAAGCCAGAATGCTTCCGCTTCTCTTTTGTTGAATTTCAGCACCGTAAATCAGTAAACGTACCGCCTATGTTTTCGAATTATTACACTGTTCCCTTTTTGAGAATAATTTTGTATAATTGCTGTCGGATTGTATTGCAATTTCTACCTATATATGTTAAGTATATACACAACTCAATTAACCAAAACCTCGTTTCCAGCTGTGAAAAATCGCTTTCAAGCCGAGAATTAGCGATTGTAGTGGAGAATCGTAATTAAGGTTCTAGTTCAAAATGAAAGATGCTATCAGCTAGCAGTATATCGCTGCTCTGATCATGTTCGTTTGAAAGTCTTATAAAACCCTCAAAATGTATTACATAGAAAATACAGTTTCTTCAATCGAGGAAATGTTTGGAAAACTTGAAATATATTGCTATGCTTCGGCGCCTTTTTTCTTATTATAAGTGTAATTTATGTAGTTTGCTTGTTGGCATTACCTTAAATGACGTGCGAATGCGGATTTTAAATTGGTGTATACATCTGGGGGTTTTTAAACCAAGATAAAGCTCGTTCTTACAAAATATACCAACAAATATTATTTACTTTGGACAGCGTCAAGACTTAATTTTCGTGAAATAGTGCAATTGCGAGAAAGACAGGATTTACAATTGAACTAAAAGATCGTGCGTCAGAAGTAGTTGCGGGTATGATTTGATTTTACAACTAGTACTAATATGGTATAAGAATATAACTTCGTTGTCAGCCATTTACTCTTATATAATTGTACACAAATATATGCGGTAAGATGGAAGAATATACGATAAAATTCATATTTCAGTATCATGAACAGCCAATGTAACACAAAGTATACAATTTCTAGAGTGAAATGGTGATAAGTTTTACAATCATATGATTCAAAGATCGTTGATAAAATGCTATTGTGAGCTTCGGAAACAAAAGAATTGTGCTGTCATACTTTCTGCTGCTTTAACCGTTTATTATCAAAATTTTTCAGGACATTTACGAATTATCAGAGTGGAACTATTGATGTGAATGTGAACGTGAAAGCTGAACTTCATTATTTTATCATATAACCCTTGATTTCTTTGGAATATTTTAAAAAAAGAAGGTGAAATGATTTTTTAAGTCGGCTATTCAACAGATCAGTACTCGTTGCCTGAGCATTATGTAAAAGTAATTACTATACACATTTATAGATTTCTATGAATGGCTCTTACATCTCTTGATCTGTCCAAATCCCTCAAATTTTGACAAAAACAAACCGAATTTTAAAAAATATGATTTGAAGGACTAATACTTGAATCTCTTTAAACCACGGCAAAGAGTGTATTTGCGTGATTTCCTTCCATTTTCCCTATAAATTCAGTAAAATCTTGAGGTCTAATGAATGAGTATTACACCAGAGCAGGTGCCCGGAAAAATACAGAAATTTTGATGTCAATATCAAAAATTCTCAAGAGTAAATAACTAATTTCCAAACCTCAACGTTCGACCGCTGTCGTTGGCCTCAAGAAAGCTTTTCTTCCCGCTTTTATACACACAAAAGACTGCACAGTTCGGTTGAATTGTCAACTGCAGCCAACAACTCTTCCACGGCAGCCCATAGATCCTGAAGGAAGTTTTGATTAAGAATAACTCATGTTTTTTGTAATGAACTAGTGACAACGTGTAAGAAAGCTTTGGATAAAGCTTCATTTCCTTCAGGTTGACGAAATCTCGGCGTGGTCGTTGCTTTCTCTTTTCATATTTAACGAAGAACTGTACATTCCCTGTGATTAAGACATAGCGTAGCAACCGTGCGATGAAACACGATTGGGAAATACTGTGCGGGCTTTTGTTATGTTGATGATCGGAAACTTACTTTTTCAAAAACAGCACTAATGATCATAATGCGCTTTTGAATAGTCCACTGGACGTGGCAGTAAATTAGATGCACAGTGAAAGGAACTGTTGGCAAATCGCTTTATTGGTCACTCGTCCCATTCTGCAAGCATTATTACGTTCAAATGTCAGCACTAAAACAAAAGAGAGAAATGTAGATACGCTCTCATCAGGTTGTGTTAAGATTTACTTATGGACAATAATACTTTTACTGAGGCTCTGTCCAGCGTTAACATAAGTTGAAGTAGATTTTCCAAATCCATGAAGAAAATCCTGAGGTTTTCAGTAAAGAAACTCATGAGGCATATGTAACCATAAAGTCATGATGATAATTAGTACGCTTCAAGAATACTTATCATTATCATAGAACTAAAATTATAATGTCAGAAATTGGAAATATATTTTTTAATTTTTGGATGTTTACTATCCTGCTCAAAAGGTAAAAAATGTTCAGCGTTGGTTGCCAAAACTGATATTTTTGTGAGTTAGTAGTCTAGGCAACTTGAACAAGCTCTCAGTTGAGCTACTTCTATCAAGAACTCAATATAGGAATGATTATTAACCTACACATCGTTCCTTAAAACCATTATTGAAATAGAAAGAACTAGCATAAATTATTAAAACACAATACTGCCAATTCAAACCAGTTAATTAAGTTCAGTTAAACCCTTCGCAGTTTATTAAATTCGGTAGAATCTCGATCACTTTTCTGGCTTCGCTTTCCATAAGATTCAAATCTAAGCAGAGTTACCACACTGTAAATTTTTAGACAAACTGCCCTGAATAGAGATGTTATCACAGCGGATTATGACCAACTCAGCACGCAATTCAAACGAGTAGTAAGGCTTTGAAACAAACTTTAATGGGAACCCTAACTGAGTTTCAATATATTATGAACATCAAGTTATGTAAGGAAAGTGCTACTTTGACCGCTCGTGTTGTGAGGTGTAATCTATTGAGAATAAGTTTCGCATTGATTTTAGTCTTAGTAAGATCTCTCAGGATCAGAAGATGTTTGCTAATCTCTGTTATAAAAAGAAATTGTTTTTGAATTTGTAGCATAAAAGAGCATCAAATAAACCTTTCAAAAGACAAAGTGGAACACAAGAAACTTCTCAGATGCCGGTATGTTACAATGTTACTGGACGTAGCAAGTATGTCGTCTTTTTTGTGAGTTACTATTTAGCTTTCAAACTAGGTAAACAAACGTACCCACCGCGTGTTCTTTTTGTGGAGTAAACTGCTTGTCGCCGGGAGAGCTTACTTTTATTGAAACAAAATGTTCTCTGTGTAACGGGTCCTCCGATAGTATGAAACTCCTGTAGCTCAAATTATCATTTATATCTCACAACACACCTTAAATAATTAAAACATTTTGAAATTCGAGAGGCAGGCATTATACTCTTAAGAAAAACTCAACATTAGTTTCTGACAAATAACCATTAGACGGTAAAACATATGTTAAGGAAAAGTGCCGAAAACACTGAACACTGCAAGTAAAGGCTTTCTTCCGAATCAGTTTTGTTTTAAGAAAGCAAAGCTCTGTTAGGTATACGCTAGCGATCGCAACGATAAACCTCTAAATATCATTTTAAACTGGTCTTTTGAAGTCGTGACAAAGGCAATGTTTTTTTATCTGTGGGTTTGAGTATAGTCGAATGGGTAAACATTTTCAGTTTTTTATGAAATTGGTGTTTCTTTTTAAGTAACCACTTTCAAGATTAGCCAAAAGTCAAGGCCAGTGTCGAATAATCCAATTTATTGAGCTTAAATCCCACAATAAAACAGCTAACTAATCGGCAATAACGTTTCCTTCATCATTTCTCAGTAATTGTTCTAACTATCAAAAAGAAATACGGAAGTGTTGAAGTATGAACAAAAGCATTACCCGACTATTTACGCGGGGGAGGGGAAAGTTCATACGATAATAACCGCTGTTTCATATCTGATTAGAGAAGTTTACTTGTTGCGTCATAGTAATCCATTCTTATTTGAGAATAAAACAATTAAATAATTGATTAGTCACCAATTGAATAATTAACACATATGCTCTGATATCGAAGCGAATAGTGAGCAATTATTCACCGAAGTGGAGGTGAATATACTGGGCTTTTCACCGACCCTGAGGTGAATAATTACATTAGCATATACCAACCAGTGAATCAGTGAAGTAAATCAGTGAATCATGCGCAGTTGAAAATGTTATATTGAAATTGCGCAATAGAAGTACAATAAATTATTATTATTATTATTAATTATAAAATTACAATCTTTGTATTTTTATGCCGTATTTTGAAATTTGTAAACAAAATCGGAAGTTGACAATTGTTTCGTGCTAGTGTTACAATTTCTGCTTCTCTTGTGAAATTGAGACGTAGAATAATGTTTAAAAATAAAACCTTACCTTGGAAAACACCA
>JAOBYH010182198.1:0-17541 GCA_025403525.1 Umimayanthus kanabou
TTTCCATTTATCCACCGCCGCTGATATTTTTGGGGATATATTTGGGGATATCTTGGGATAGTTGAAGGAGAAAATTAAGTTGAAAGCTAAATTTTTTTAAATTGATTTAAGTAAAAATCTTTGCAATAATAAAAGCAAATGGAAGCAAAAATGAACAACCTCATTAAGCCTCTAATCATCGGCGAATACGTTAATACTAAGCTAAAAGGCGCTACTTATAAGTATCATCTAACTACGCTAGATATTAATAGATATTACAAAGACCTTGATTTATTTTTTAAGGATGCAAAGCTAAAAATCTACAGACAATTTAGAAAAGTATTTCATGAATTTTTTTACTATGGTAAATTAATGAAAATCACCTTCCACGTTGATGGTGTATTTATTAAGGAAGATATGTATAATGGTACTGTAATTGAAGAGAAATTTCGTATACATTCTGAGCCTATATTATTCAAAGCTAAATCAAGAAATACCCGCGTATATCCAAAAATAATAGAATCATTAAACAAAAATTATGAAGAACGTTTTAATAATGGCGTATCTGGTTGGGTATTAGATAAAATTAAGAGCTGTGATATTTTCTTCGTGCCAGTTAATATAATAACAGGATCTAATTATATGCCTTTACCTGAAAAATTAAGATATAAGAGAGCGGTAATTAATATAAAAAATGGCACAGATAATATGTGTTTTAAATGGGCAATAACTGTTGGTATATTTGGTAGCGAAGTTTATAATTGTCATTTTACAGTAACGAAAAAGATGAAACAACTTGCTGAAACTTTTAATTGGGAAGGCATTGATTTCCCTGTTACTGATGATGGTATAGATAAATTTGAAGAAAATAATCCAGACTACGCGCTAAACATAATGATGTATTTTAATGATGACAAATCTGTTAAAGTAATAAGGCCTTCTGAAGCTGTCAACAAGAAGGTAATAAATTTACTTTATTATGAATCAGAAGATAACAAAGTTGGTCATTACGTTTTTGTCAAAAATTTATCAGCGCTGTTAAGTAAAGAATATACTAAGCATAAAACTAAACATTACTTTTGTGAACGTTGCCTAGTTCCATTTACCAGCCAGGAAAGACTTGATAGGCATCTTGGATATTGCTATAATTTTGATAACATTACTATTAAGATGCCAGAAAAAGGAGAGCAAATGTTTTTCAAGAATCACGAACGCAAGCAGCATGTACCCTTCGTAATTTACGCAGATGCTGAATGTTGCTTCAGAAAAGTTAATGTAGAAGAAACCGGCATAGATCCTGAAACGAAAGAGCAAATTAAAACGTTAAAAATCAATGAACATCTCCCCACAGGTTTTGGCTTCTATCTTAAGAGTAATTATGAGGACATTATCCCATCTAAATATTACCATATCGGGCCTGATTATAATCTAAAGTTGACCGTAACGCAAAATTTTATTCATACATTAGAAAAAGTATGTCGCGAACTATTCATTCAATTTGTCGAACCAAAAGAAATAATCATGACTAAGCATGATCGTATAGATTTTAAGAATGCCACAAAGTGTCATATCTGCGAGCAAGAATTTGTAGACAACGAACTAACTAAGAAAGGTAAACCAAGATATCGCGTACGCGATCATGATCACGTGTCAGGCAAATATAGAGGCGCCGCCCATGTTGATTGTAATATCAATTATCGCATGCCTAAATTCATCCCCATGTATTTCCATAATTTATCCGGATATGATTCGCATCTATTTATTAAAGAATTAGCTGAAACTGAGGGTCAGATTAGATGTATACCTAATACTGAAGAAAAATACATCTCCTTCAGCAAACGTATCTGCATCGGTAATGTAACGGATGAAATTAAAGGCACGCAACTGAAAATCTTTCGCGAGATTCGCTTCTTAGACACATTTAAATTTATGGGAAGTTCTCTTGATTCATTAGCTGGAAATCTAGCTGCAATTGATTCAAGATGTCCTGAATGTAATATGTGCAAATTATGTGATGCCAGCGCAGATTGTCAAAAGATTTCTTACTGCGTTCATAAAGACTTAGTTGAAAAATGCTCTATCTGTGGCAAGTCTAAACCCTGCAAACAATGTGCATATCAAATGAACTTTAATAAAGATCCTACCTGCGAAAAATGCACCCAGTGCGACATGTGTACTTATTGCAAAAATTGTGAATCGGGACAGTATCGTCAATGTTCAGATTGCTCCAAATGTGTCATCTGCAAAAATAAGCGTAAATTTTATGATTGCGTATTCTGTAAGACCTGCATCAAAAAGCGAACAGATACTCTCCGAAATAGTTTCGAATGTCTCAGCAAAGAATTTCCAAACGATGATCAATTTTATCTCTTGACTAGAAAAGGTGTCTACCCCTACGAACATATTACAGATAAAACCAACATGTTCACCATGTACAGCTTGCCAGACAAACAAGATTTCTATTCCAGCTTGAATGGCAAAGGCATCAGCGATGATGATTACGCACATGCTAAAAAAGTATGGAAAACATTTGGCATGCGTAGATTCAAAACCTATCATAACCTTTACCTTAAAGTAGATGTAATGTTATTAGCTGATATTTTCGAAACATTTAGGCGCACGTGTGAAAGAGAATATGGGCTTGATCCCAGCAACTATTTTACTACGCCAGGATTATCCTGGGATGCATTATTTAAATTTACTGGCCAGAAACTTGATCTATTAAACAACGCTAACCATTTTCTAATGATAGAGTCAGGTATCAGAGGTGGACTCAGTATCATCCCAAAGAGATATACTGAGCGCGTTACTGAAAAGGACGCCCGCGTGGAATCCATCTACGTAGATGCAAATAATCTGTACGGCTTCGCAATGAAGCAACCGCTACCTGTAGGTAAATTTATCGAAATGAAACCAAAAGACTTCAATAATTGGGAGCGATACCTTAACATTAAAAATAAAGGATGTATATTAGAAGTAGATCTAGAATACCCACCAGAAATTCATGACCTGCATAAAGATCTACCATTTTGCCCGGAATCGTTAAAAGTAGGTGATAGTAAAGTAAAGAAATTGATCCCAAATTTATGGGACAAGTCCCACTACGTCATTCATTACAAGATGCTGAAACTTGCGCTTGATAATGGCCTGAAACTCAAGAAAATTCATTATGGCCTGAAATTTGAAGAAAAGATTTGGATGGGTAGTTATATAGATCACAATACTGCGTTGCGCGCGAAAGCTAAGAACGCCTTTGAGAAAGATTTCTTCAAGCTCATGAACAACAGCGTGTTTGGAAAGTCTATGGAGAATGTTAGGAATCGTATTGACCTAAAATTAATTAATGATCAGAAAACGTTAGAAAAAGAAACTAGACAAAGTGCATACAGCGGCATAACATCTGTATATGATAATCTAGCTATTGTTAAGAAAAAGAAAACAGAACTGATGATGCGTAAACCTATCTATACCGGCTTCAGCATTTTAGAACTTAGTAAGGTGCATATGTACCAGTACTACTACGGATACATTAAAGAAAAATGGCCCGGCGATAAGTCAACGTTGTGTTTTTCTGATACTGACAGCTTGCTTGTAGAATTACGCAATGTTAATCTTTTCAAAGATATTCGCAGAGACCTCATAACTAAATTTGATACATCTAATATGCCAAATGATCACCCAATATTTGCTGGACTTGCCAAAGATCGTATCAAAGACATAAAAAAGAAAACCAAGAAAGTACCAGGAAAGTTTAAGTTTGAAACCGGCGGGCACAACATAATTAAATTCATTGGCCTAGGCAGTAAGCTGTATTGTTTCGAGATAGACTGCAACCATAAAACAAGTAGTACCAATGTGTTCAAGAAATGCAAAGGCCTTAAGAAATCAGTTGTAAAATCTAGCGTAACAATAGATGATTATATTTCATGCCTAGATCGCAGTGTAACCATCAGCAAAGAAATGCCAGTAATCCGCAGCTACAAGCACAAACTATTTACGGAGCGTGTTAACAAAACCGCCCTTAATGGTAATGATACTAAATTTGTTATCCAAGATGATAATATATCTACCCTACCGTATGGACATAAAAATTTGATTTAAGTTTTTTAATTTATTTTAATAAAGATGTTGCCAATACATAGTAATGATTACATCAAATGTACTAAATGTAACAGAAAGCGCTACTTTCATGATTTCAAAAAGAACTGTAGCGTATGCATCAAATGTCGCAAAGACATCTTCGAATACATTGATAAAAAGGAAAAATTACCTGCTCCTGCATTATTAGGGGAAGATTACTATGAAGACCTCAATTCAAATATATTTAGATCCTTGCAATGTTGCAATAGAGACCTCATAAAATATTATGATAAAGTAACTAAGGGAATAGATGCTTCCAAACCATTAAACGAAACTGATACTATTGTCCTAACTAAAATGATAGAGGAAATAACAACAAGTTTAACTCTTGTGTTTGAAATAATCAATTAGTAATTTGTTATTACTTCGCTGGAAATAATAACAAAACTTTAAAGTTACAACTTAGTCGGCAATAGTTCCTCCCTATAGAAGCTGCCAATGATTTCTTCTCCATCCAGCGCCTTTATTTTATACGTTACTGGTTTTGTGTACAATACTTTATCAATGGTATAAATTTCTTCTGTCCAATTATTTTCATAGCCTTTCTTAAAAACTCCTTTGAACTGCGTTATCCTTACTCTATCACCTACTTTTAAAAGTCTTCGTTGTTGTAATTGTTGTAATTTATTTTGTTGCTCAGTTGTCGTAAATTTAACTTTCCCATGTCTTTTTGATATAAATTAAATATGGCTTCGCTATGATTTTTGGGTAATATAGCCTCAACCGGCTTCATCTTTATAGATGTATGGTTTGTATTGTTATACTCTCTTATAATTTTTGGCAATATCAGCAGCCATCTAAACAAAGGCCTTTTCTTTAATTTATCTGTACCCATTACATTACGTTTTGTAAATTCTTTCCACATCTTATTTTTAATAGTACGGTTCCATCTTTCAACTACAGCTGATTTTTCTTCGTTTTCTGTACTGTACATGTTAATGTTGTACTCTTTCATCAATTTCTGCATGTTTGCGTTGTAGAACTCTTTACCTTTATCTACCCATAATTGTTTGGGGTGTCTCTTTGTTTTAATGAACATATTTGCGAAGACATTAGCAACAGTATCACCTCGTTTATCTTTTAATGGAACTGCAAATCCATACTTTGATACAACATCTATTATCATTAAGATATACTTATAACCTGCATTGTCTTCTTCGTATTTCTTCATATCAACTAGATCTGCAGCCCATGTATCATCTACAGCTGGAGCGTATACCATTCTTTTTGGAAATTTTCTAACCATGCGCGTATGAAATTCATCTGCTATGATTTCGGGAGTTTTTTTTTCTTGCTAACGCCGTATCCCTTACGCTCTAATTTCTCTAATTGTTGTTTGTAAAGTTCACGCGCTAGTGCGTCATAGTAGTCTTTCTCTGTTATTGTATCATGCATACCTATACCTAATTTCTTTTTTGCTGCAATTGCATTTCTAACAAAAGTATGCCCCCACTGTCTATCTTTCCATGGAATTTTATCTAACGCTTTAACCATCTTTGCATCTGCTTTATTTTTACATTGTTTTATGTCTTTCTTGCCATGACATAAAGTATAATCTACATCATGTTGTGCTGCAACTGCATCTGTTTTACCGCTAGGTTTTTGTTTATATTGTAATATTTGTCCTGTTTTAGGATCGTACTTTAGCTGTTTTTCTAATGGGTTATATGGGCCAGCATATTTGTATCCTGGCAATGTCCAACCACCTTTAGGCTTTGGTAATTTACCAATCCATTTATGAATGTCTATTCCTGCACCAAATTCAATTATTTCACCAGTTTCTGGATCGTACATTTATTTAATAACTATAAAAGTATATTCAAAAGTGGAATATCTTTGAATGGACTATTTTTACCAAACAGTATCCCTTCTCCTTTTGTACCACGCCGCTGCCCTTTTCTACCACGTCGTATATGCATAGAACCACCTACATTACTTTTAACAAATGCTGATTTTCGTTTACCACATACTACACATATAGATTTCATCATACGTCTACCATTACTTGTTGTTACATATGAAATGTCTTTATTTCCAGTTTTGCGTCTATCTTTTACGCAATATGTTTGCATTGAGCTGCTCATTTATTATAATTTAAATTCCTCAGCATGAATTTAAATTATTAATTTTTACATTTTTTGCATTGATTTTTATGCACGCCATGTTCCTCGCATAGCCCGCTTACGTATAGCCCATCTTTGTGACATTTTCTGCATAGATATTTGTATCTATCATGTTCACAATTATACCTATTGTCCTTGCAAATATTGCAATGTCCTCTCCGTTTTAGATGTTCGCATAATTGAGATCCACCTTTACCAATTTTTTTACAATCAGGGCATAAGTATTTATATATTTCATGTTTGCAATGGTATTTCTTATTTGTCATCTTTATTATTTGATTTAATTTTACTAAATAATTTCTGCAAGTTTTGAATTTTTTCTTTGAATTATTTCTGTATCATCTGGATACATCTTTTTTCATTTTCTAATGTATCGTTCTTTCAATACAGGAGTGGAATCTGTAATTTGATCATCTATTAAATTTAACTTTGTAATGAATTTACTATGATCATATTCTGCACCTCTTAGGTATGACTTTATTTCATTCAGTACTTTTGCGTACGTCATATATGCCATCTTACATTCTGATGCCTTTATTTCAAATTTTTTCTGCTTTATTACGCCTTGAAGTAAAACAGATATTCCATTCAATGTACCTAAAACAATAGGATTAATAGTTACTATGCCAACTACTGTGCCTATTACAGATAAACTAATAGAACCCAGCACTAACGCTAAATTAAATTTTTCGTTGAATTTGTACGCCTTTTTGTAAGTAAATGCCTTAATGTGATATGTAACGTACAGGTTAGTTAGCTCTTTGACAATTTCAGGTGATAAATCATTATTAATGTGATTAAAGTCAAAGCAAGTTTTATGATTATTCATTTATTAATAAAATGGAAACACCTAAAGAAATATGGCGAAAAGTTAATGAGCTATTGCCTGCAGCAATTAAAAAATATCAAGACAAGAACGTAGGCATGAAGTTACAATTAATAAAATCTGCACTTGTTTACCAACAACTTCACCAAAAATATTATCCAGGAGACATCTTTACCGTAGAAGATATAATTGAATCACATTATAATAAAATGGGACGCTTAGGCGTTAGTAGAGACATTCCAAAATTACTGGGACTGTTGCTAAATTATGTTTTCAAAAGTAACATTAATTTTACTGAATTAGTTTATGTACACAATATATCCATGACGCATATGGTTGCTTATATGAAGACTTTGGCAAAGATCGTGGCTACATGTACGCCTTACCTGCATGCTTGTCATTTAAATGTCAAAAAATTAACAAATTGTCAGGCAATATTTTGGGTTTGTTGTACTGTAAAATTTACTTTGCAAATTTTTGATTTAATTTTTGATTTAAAATTAAAAATGTTTATATTAAATAAAAGCAAAAATGCAAAACTATGCAACAATCAAGCTTAACAAATTTGACTCTACTAAAATTGCTTTCAAAAGGCCTATTGAATATTCTCAAAAAAGAAATGGTAAAGTTGTTGTTTACCATAGCTTTCCTCTATGCTACAAGCATAATAGTCATGTCACTCAAGACATTACATTTGATCTAAAAGACATTTTTACATATGGAATTCAAAAATCAACTGATTACGATACCATTGAATTGCCAATATCTTTGAATGCGGGATCACTAAAGTCTGACCTAGCTGATGGATATGATGATGATGACTTCGTTGAAGAAGACTTTGTCAAAACACATGAAACTGAAGAAAATCAGGACATAACAAATTTTTTGAATGCACTAGAGTGTATTGAAGATCGATGCGCAAATTTACTAGAAAAACATAAGAGACGTATCAAGCAGCTGTACACCCCAAAAGAATTTCCTGATAAATTGTTAACTAAGTTGTATAGAAAAGAAGGCAGCGTAGTACTTTACCAACCACTTTATTTACGTCGCGGCAAATTAGATGCTGAAATTTTTGATAATGAAACAGGAGAAGAAATTGATTACAAAACATTGATGAATTGTAGATTTAGAAGTACAGTAAGGCTACATGTCAAAGGACTTTACGTAGATGCTGAACATGTATGTTTGCAGATTAGATGCAAAGAAATCAATGTAGACCTTGAAACAAAAACTGAAGCAAAGAGTCCTAAAGTATTTTCTCCAACAGTAGAACCAATTGTTACTATACCACCACAAAAACTACTACTACCTGATAAATTAAAAAAGAAACAAAAACCAGTACTTGCTAAGTAAGTAAGTTGTATCATTAATTTACGCAAATTTAAATTAATGATACTATCGATTAATACTTTTAATTAACAACGACATTGCCACTTCTGTGCCATGTAGATCTACTGGGTTGTAATCACCATCTGTTATGTATATCCTTAGGCTTCGTATACTATTTACATTTATTCTATGGTATTTTGGATCTGTAACTGTTTCGCTGAATGGTCTACCAACACTCAGTTCACTTAATGATATTGCATAAAGTACGTCGCTGCGCATATGTTCTGTGCTAGCAGATGATACGTTGCAGTGGATATGGATCCAATCAACATTTCTGGTAATATTTGGTTGAAATCTACCTATAGTTAATTCTTCAGTAATTATTTTCTTTTCAAAGCCAATAAGTTCAGCAAAGGAGCCTTCGCGAAGATCTAAGTTGTAATCTTTGGGTAATCTTAGAACTACTTTGCCAACTGCTGAATCATAATACAATTGCAATGTTGATCCCATATATGGTTCAAGATAATTATCAATGTCTTTATAATTAAACATACCATCTGGAAACTTGATTGTTTTCCAGGTAGTATCATCGCCGGTTGTTTTCTTATACTTTAGTTCATTATTTTTGTATTCGCTGGAAATGTTATGCCAACTATATACCATAGTTATCAGCTTGCTAAGCGCAATATAATGAATCTGATCAGTACTCAGTTCAATTGGCCTATCAAATTTTAGCGTAAATTCATGCGTCTTATTATTTGGATTATCTTTGAGAGCATTCCTTGATGTTACAAAGATATGTACAGGTGGAACAATATTTACGTTGGTCATGATCTTTTATTTAACAGATTTAAGTTTTTAAATTTTCGTTGCAATTTTTGAAAGATGCTTTTAGGTTTACTCATAAATTTCATTTTGAAGTAGTTATTTCTGTAACTGTTTGCAGACATGCCCTGCATTGCATCAAATGAATTTTTGTTCATTTATTTACAGATTAGTATCTTATTTCTATATTTTCTCCAACTTCTGAGCTGCTATCATAAATATGTTCCTCTACTTTGAATAAGCTGGTAGAATATCCATTCCAATCTGAATTGTCAGTTTTATGCATCCTATTAATGTATAATGTGCAGCTATCTGTTATCTTAACTTGTAATGTAACTTTAACTTTTTGATGATGCCATGAATCAGGTATAATAACAAATTTTTCATCGAGATGCATCATCATTGCTTCTACATTAGGTGGTAGTTGAATACTTCATGACGATAAAGTTTTATTACCAGGTGCAGGTTCTTTAGAAACACCAGCGTACAGTACTTGATTAGTTAATAAATTGGTCACCTTAAATCTAAAATAATAATTACCACTACTACCTCTAGTACCCAAGTTAAGTAATGTTTTAATGAATAAAGCTGATTTTCGTTTCGTGTTTTCACTAACAAAGTGGCCATGTATTGTTCATTTTACCATGTATCCAGGAATATCAATGAAGTCTGTGTCAGTTTTACTCCATCTGTCAGATATAATTTTACAAACACCACCCACAAATGATCCTTTTTTAATTTCAGTTGATGTTGAAACAGCGTTCATTTATTTTATAAATAATATATTTTTCTTTCAGTTATAAATTGAAAATGACCAAATGTAGGAACAATAGTTAATGTATTACTTGTACTTATTGCTGCTAATGTACTATTATCATATCTTGATAATACTAACTTTACTATATTATATATTGCATCAGGTGAATTGCAATCTATTCTATTAGATTTAGCTATAGTAAATTCACTTGCTAAGATACTATTACCATTCGTTTCTGTGTTCTCTGTGATTAAACCCCATGTTCCAAGATTAGTATAATTAGATTCAAATAAAACTTGTTTAATATTAACAGGTGTTGGAAATACAAATACAATTGAACTATTATTTGATAGGATAGTACTAGGCAAACTGAAATTAAAATTATACTCTAGGTTCAAAATGTCTTGTCCATTTATATTCATTGTAACATCATCATTTTTTATTAATTTAATAAGGTTGTCACTTTTTATATCATTATTAGTTGATTTTGGTAAACTAGATGAAACTTGAATGAATTTTTCGCGATCTCCATTTTCCAAATGTCTTTGTCTTAGTACTGTAAAGTGTTTATCATAATTTATATTATCTATTATCATTGGATTAACATGTCCACTTAATCTTAAATTTCTACTGCCCATTACAAATATAGATATTTCTTTATTAATTGTTCTTGAACTAACACTAAATTTAATTTTACTATCAACTTCATCATCTGTTACAGCCATATTGAACATAAGTATACTACTAAAGTCGCCCTTAATTATTTGAATATCATGAATTACAGTATTTCCTCTATTAATAATATTACTTAAATCTAATCCAAAATTTTTGCTATATGCTTCAATACGCATTGAATAGTATCTTAGCTTCAATTTACCAAAATTTATTTCTATAGTTCCTGCTGTTTTATCTGACTGAAGGGAACAAATATTATGTGATTTCTGATTATGAATATCTAAGGTAAAGTCTTTGTAATCACCATCAGCAAATATTGAAAAACCAGTTACAGTAAATTGGCTTGATTTTAAAACACTAAAAACATTTGAAGTACCAATTAATGAAGGAGATATAGTTGATTTGGATACTAAGTCCTGTGTTTCATCTTTCCTAAGTATTTCAGGTGCTGCTATCTCACTAAAATGGCTATGTTTAGTTCTGTTAATAGTTACAGTAGGTATTTCTAGCGTTAGTGTATCTGCTAAATCATCAGAACGATCTTTTCTTGTTTCAACAGTAAAGATGTCTCTAGTTAATTTACTATTAGATGTATCTATACCAACAGATTTTAATGTTATTGTATTGTTAGTTGAATCAGATGTAGATTGTGTACTTGTAATTCCAGCTAACGGTGCAAATGAACCGCTACCACTACTACTCCCAGCAATTAATTCCTGAATTTCATCTTTACGTAATACTTCATTTGCAGCAAGATCTCCTAGATTACCATGTTTAGCTCTAGCAAATGATACAGTTGGAATATTAAATGACAAAACGTCTGATATTGGTGTGGATAAATCACTCCTAGTTTCTACGGTGAATAGATCTCTAATTAACTTCTGTCCACTATTATTTGTTCCAGTTGTCTTTACAGTAATAGTATTGTTGTACAGATCAGACACCTCAGAAGTTGTTAAGCCAATTAGCCCTTTACTTTGCAGGATCGCTTCTACTTCATCTTTACGAATAACTTCGCTGTTTGCTATATCATCTAGATTATTATGTTTGCCACGTTTTAGTTTAATTGTTGGAATTTCGAATGACAAGACGTCGCTGATATTATTTTGCAAGTCTTTTCTAGTATCTACTGTAAATATATTGCGAACAGTTGGATCTGATTTTAAAATACTAACATTTATTTTAGCATCAGTTGTGATTTCTTCAGTACCAAATCCTGTCATCACTTCTGATTCACCACGAGGCCCTGCTGGACCAGTAAATCCACGTTCGCCTTTATCTCCTTTATCTCCTTTTAGCCCACGTTGACCAACTATTCCTTGAATACCTTGTTCACCTCTTTCACCTTTATCTCCTTTAGGTCCACGTTCACCTTGCTCACCTTTAGCTCCTTGAATACCATGTTCACCTTTATCTCCTTTAGTTCCACGTAAACCTTGGTCACCTTTTTGTCCTTGAATACCTTGAGGGCCTCTATCACCTTTATCTCCTTTAGGTCCAGCTGGGCCAACAGAACCTGATGATCCCGCGGGTCCAGTTAATCCACGTAGACCTTGGTCACCTTTAGGTCCTTGTAAACCACGAGGCCCAGGTGGGCCAGCTGGTTGGCCTACGCCGCTATCACTATCGCCATTATTTTCATTGTTGTTATTAAGGTCGCCGTTAAATATTCCCATGCTCTTTTATTATATAACTTCATTAAATATTTTTAAAAGAATTCCCATTATTTGAATCGTGGTACAAGAAAGAATATGGTTGCTTAACTGCTCTATTATAATCAGCTGATTCTATGCCAAGTTCTGTTGCAATTCTACGATTCTCTCTTGGGTTGAAATTAAACAAACACCAATGGCTAGTATTTTCGCGAATATTTTTTGGAACTTTGAAAAAACTTTGGCTTAGGTAAATGCAATTGCAGTTGTGGTGTCTACCTTCAATAAAGTATTTAATTAGTTCGTTTTGATTACGTTCACCTACCAGATCATCAAATATTACTATCTTTTTCATGTCTGGTTCACATTCATTAGCAAGTGTTTCTAGTGGAACTACATTAGTTGATGGTTCAATTACATTATAACCAACTTTTGGATTGACTCTTCGCTCAAAATCATTTAGTAGGTATTGATATTTGTCTTGCTGTAAATTCTTAGCAAAGAGATACATGCAATCATAATCAAGTAATCCTTGATATATCATATTTAATAATAGATTAGTTTTACCTTTTCCAGAAGGGGCAATTAAACACATTCTAAATGAATCGCCAAACATTGAATTACTTTTTTGTTCAAGTTTGGGGCATTTTGTATCAAAATTTTTTAGCTTCATTTTTATTTATTACGATTAATTTTAATTATCTCTGATTAATTAAAATTAATTCTGATTGTTTTAAAATATTTCTGATTGTTTTAAAATATTTCTGATTATTTGTAATAATAAACATGAGCATCCTAGAATGGAAAGAATTAGCAAATAGAAAAATAGAAATACAAAAACAAAAAGCTGCAATACGCAATGAATTTTATCGGGATCAGTTAAAACGCAAACTTGATGAAAAGACGTATGAGCAGATGTTTGAATCTATACCTAGAAAATTGGGAGAAATAATTCCTAAAGCGATTACTACAGCATTAACAATAACTAAGAAAAAAGATGAAAATGAAGGAGTACAACCTGGTGATAGACCAAGCACAAGTAAAATACCGCTACCAGATGAAGATGAAACTGAAACAGAAACAGAAACAGAAACAGAAACTGATACTGATACTGAACCGCCATCTTATACTGAATCAACATTAATTGATTCAAAACAACCTAAATTACAAGAAATAAGAAATATGAATGATTTAAAACAAATACAAAAAGCAATTGATGAAAATTCATTAATATCTAAAAAAGCAGCAAGCCCCGTTAGTATGTATCTCGATAAACAGCCAAATAAAGTTATTTCTAGTAAAAGTAAGTTTTTTCCTAATATTACTGTTAAAGAAGTTAATAAAATAATGTTACGTTCAAGAATAAGAAGAGATGCAGCACAAAAAAGATATAATGAATTAGATAAGAAAGGTAAAGGAATCAACAGAAGATATAATACAGATAAACTAACCAAAGATATCTTCATCGCTTTAGCATCAATCAAAGCAGGAAATACCAGTAAATTACTACGTAGACGTGTTGACCTAATGTTAACAAAATTAAAATCAGCGAAAGATGACCGTGGAGTAAAAATAAATGATGATCTCTACAAAAAGATTTTAGAAAAGGCAAAAGAGATATTATTATATTATTAATAAACAACAATGAATGGCATTGTGGATGAAAGACAATATGAATACATTCCTGAATTTGGTGATTGGCATCCTATTCATTCAAATACAGGAGAAATACTAATAGATCATCCTGATTCATTTACTGGATCAGGAATATTTAGCAATATACTCGGTAAAATAGCTAAATCATTAACTAAAGAAACAGCTAAAAAATTAGCAAAGAAAGCAGGACATGTAAATGAATTAACTACATCTGCAATTAAAAAGATTAAAGGTAAGCCTAAAGTAAGTATCAACGAAATTGTTGCTGATAGTCCTAAAAAATCTACAACAAAAAAGAAAAAGAAAAAAGCAAAAAAATAATTTAGAAAAAATGTAAACAATATTTTAGATTTATAAATTTATAAAAATTATCATATTAATAAACAATGAGCTTTCGTGATCCAACAAAATTGCAACAAATTATTGAAACTAAATTTAAGCTTGATTATCCTATAGTACTACCTGGTAATAATCAAAGACAAAATAAAACAGAGTATACATTTAGGGTAGAGGATAGAAGTAGTTTCTTCGATTGGTATAATGCTTATATCTTGATTGATTATAAAGTAGACTTATTTGCGATGGGGATAAAGTAGGAGATGTATCAATAGCACCTAATACTGGTTCATTCACACTTATTGATTCACTAAAAGTTTCAAGTGGTGGAATTATGTTATATGACACAACACAAAATATAAACTATCTAGTATTTATTAAATCTTTACTAGAAAATTCAGAAGACTATGTAAAAACAACTGGTCAATCAGAATTTCTTTACTTTGATGATACGGCTGTTATAGGTGAATATAAAAAAGAATCAGAAACTGGTAGTTTAAGTTATAAAAAACGCACTCAACTAATTAAAGACAGAAAAATTGTACAAGTTGCTGTACCACTAAGTAAATATGGGTTTTTCCAATCACTTCGTAATGAACTGCTACCTCCAATGAATTTAAAATTATCAATTAATCTACAACAAGATGAAAAAATTCTTAATGGTGGTACAGAAACAAAAGATACTGGTAGAGTAGTTGTTACTAATATGGAATTATGGGCTCCTATGTTGCTCTTCAAAGGCGAAGCATTAAAAGAAACACTGTCTAATTTTTTGAAACCAAGAACAATAAAATACCTAAATGAAGAAGTAATTGTAAGTGCGCCACGTACTAATAATAATATTGAATGGCTAATAAGCTCAGGTGTTAATAAACTAAAACATGTTTTTATATTTCTATTACGTCCAAAGGCAGCATGGACAAATATATACAGATTTGACACATTCAACACAGATGGACAAACTCCGCCTGGTAGTATGCAAACAGCTTATCTGCAATGGGGTAACAAAACAAGAACACCAGTAAATGAATATTCAAGATCGGAACTACTTAGAATGTACTATAATTCACTAAAATATAATTATTCTAGACAAAATACAAGAACTAGTACAAATTTAACTCCTGAAAATTTCGAAAATATATTCCCATTTTTATACTTTGATTTTAGGGAACATGAAGATGAAGTTTCAAATGATTCAAAACGATTAAAACTTTTCATGAATATTACTAAAGCAGGAGGTGGTGCAGTTGAAGCATACGCATGCCTTATCAAAGAATCAGAAGTAATTTTCAAGCAAACAGGAAATGAAATAGTTCCAATGAAATAATTCCAATATAAAATCATAAAAATTTAAAGTTTCAATTTAAATGAGAATAATAAATGAGCAATTACACATCATTTAAATTGAATCTATCTGAAGGACAGATTTCTAAATTGCAACGATTTGCACGTAAAGGAGAAGAAGTAACAATACAGTTAAGTAAAGGTAATATCAATGGAACAGGTATTGAAGTAATGTTAACTAACAATCAGATAAAACATTTGAATAAAGCTAAGCGAAATGGTACAGGAGCTAGATTGAAATTTAGTAAGACACAAATACTCAACAATAGACGCATAATAGGAGCTGGGCCGTTAGGTAATCTATTATCTGCAGCAACACCAATAGCTAAAAGAGTACTACCTGGGTTTGCAAAATCAGCTGCAAAATTTCTTGGTAGTGTTGGATTAAATCTGGGATTAGAGCAAGCATTGAAGCAAGTATTTGGTGGCGATCTTAGGGGAATGACTAAGAAAGATCTACAGCAAGTAATACAGATGGATCATATGCTACAAATGATGGAACCTATGCAGCTGATGGCTTTGAAACAACAGTTTGGAAATGGCACTAAACAAACAGGAAGATTTTTAGGTACATTACTAGCAACAGTTGGCATACCACTAGCTATGCAGCTATTAACAAAGATGACAGGAGGGGGACCTTCAGTAGGTAGAAGTGATCATTACAGCAGATATGTTGATCCATCTTTAGTAAGTAGAGCTAGACGTGCTATTGCTTTACCTAGAAAAGCTGTTGCAGTTAAAGTAGAACCGCCAAAAACCAAAAAAGGAACGGGCAAAAGGCAACGAAAAAAAAGACAATGAAGTTCATAGATAAGCCGTTGTCAAATTTTGATTTAATAAATTGGTGTAATGATCTTGGTATACCATTAAAAGGAGTATTCAGTAGAGATGAGCCAATGATGAAGCATCATAGTCCTTGCATAATCAATCTAGGTGATATGAAAAGTTTAGGCACACATTGGGTTAGTTGTTCGCAAAATGGCAGCACATTAAATTACTTTGATAGTTTTGGTTTAGAACCACCAGAAGAATGGATGGAAAATATTCCTCCTAACGTAGAAGTAATAAATATCAACCGACGACAAATCCAAAATATAGATAGTGTTAGATGTGGATATTACTGCATCATGTTTCTTAATGAATTAAACAAAGGACGCAGCTTCAAAGACTTCTTAAATATTTTCAAAGATGATACGAATATCAACGAAGACATTGTTTACAAATACTTCGCTTAAATCAAAAAAGACATTAATAAAATGGACAACTGTTACCCTATATTTCTACTATGCTGTGAATATCTAACTGAAGAAAAATGGGTGAGGATCTTTGAAGATCTTGCTTTTGGGATACTACCAGATAATATAAAAATAGTAAATAATGTTTTGGTACATGGTAAATCTAGATTTAGATTCAACGATTACGATAACATGGTAATTATGGCATCTGAACTTATCAAATGGCTAAGCGACAAAATAAAAACAAATGATACAAAATATTTTAAATTAAGTGACGATCAATTAAAAAGGAAAAACATAAGAGATACATTAATTAGGAACTATGTAATACAAACGAAAAATAAATTAGATTTAACATTTACCCAGGCAAGATATTTCTTAGCATTAATACATTTATCATTAGCTTACAAAACCATCAGCTGGAAGGACATGCAATACCATAATACAAAGATTAAAAGTATTAATGGCATAGATATAAACGAATATGGAAAAGTAAGATTAACAAATGATATATTAGATATTAATTATGATTACATATCAGTACCTAAAAAGAAATCAAAAAAGAAGATGATAGATAAATGGAATAATTTTCTCCTTCAACTATCCCAAGATATCCCCAAATATATCCCCAAAAATATCAGCGGCGGTGGATAAATGGAAA
>JAOBYH010182199.1:0-10417 GCA_025403525.1 Umimayanthus kanabou
TAATAATAATAATAATAATAATAATAATAATAATAATAATAAACTGACAATTTATTTATATAGCTCCTAACCAATAGTTGCTCTACAAGCGCTTTACAATGTTACTTAGTTTATAAAATTCTAGGAATGTTACATACATACAGATACAAGCTTTAATAAAATAAATTAAATGCATATAAATATTTATTTTGTATAAGATATTAAGGCTTCTTTCTCATTCTCGTATTTGTACCCATGACCCATGCTGGTTGTTGCTATCGCTGTAAATCCTTTTATTAAATGGAGCAAATAGAAAAAAAATATGCGGATTTTTAGTGTAAAGCATGCAACTCATAAGCGCTAAGTTTCTTAAGTTGAAAAAGTAAACATAGATGCACAGAAGTCTCATGGTAAAACTCTGAAGTAATAACTATACTTACAACAATTCAAGCTGATCCATATGTTCAAATATTCCTTCCGGCAACACTTTTATTTTGTTTCTCCCCAGCAACCTTTAAATAATACATACGTTCAAGCACATTGATAATACGTAAAATGAAATTTTTGTTTGCTCCATACTTGGCTTCAAAAAGTTCCAAAAAATCATACCCGATGAGAATCGAAAGTATTTATTCCTAATTGAATGCATGATTCACCCCATTCAGAGTGGGGGTAGGGGGAGGGGTTGAAACTGCCAGCAGCGATTTCAACCTTCAAGACTGAACTTCCTTGATATTTAAGTAATACCAACTAAATTTGGCGACTTTACAAAAATGTTTTGGAGAACAAGAAAAAAAATTTTGAAAAAATTTTGCATCAAGGGTATCATTTGTTGCCATTTGCTATGGCAACCCCGTTTTTTGACGCCATGTTTACTAAAGGAGGATGTAACTGCTATCCCAGGTTCGCTTTGGGCGCGCTCATGTCACAATTCATTGCAAATAGCGGATGCCAGGCGGAGTTTTGTTGTTATTTTCACCATTTTCGAAGCCAGATTCCTCGATGAGTTTCGAGTGAGACAAGTTATTATTTTTATCCCTTGATGGTTTCACGCACCAATAAAAACACTTGATTTTAGACATCATTCATCATGTAAATATTTTTTCATCTCCGCCTCAGTTGTTATATAGCAGAGGATAGTTTTAAGTTGCTTTTTTTAATTTCATGGCAGAGTTTACAAGGAGGAACGATACTGGTCTACCCTTCTACATTTGCACCTCGAATGAAAGATTTCGTGATGAGAACCTGCCATCCTTTCATGATTGTCCAGAGTATGATGATAATACACCCCCCCCCCCCTCCTTCTCCCCTTGTGACCAAGGTGACTCCGTGTAAACTAGAGGGAGGATAGCTCGATTTTTGTCTCTACCAGATCCACGCTTCCAGCAAGGCACAAGAAAGACAATTCGACAGGCCTTCCATAAACCTGAAGAAATTCTTCCAAATCTTATCCCTCAGCTTAATTAATTAATTAGTCTGTTTCCATATTACTAGTCAGAGTTATCTAGTATCCTGATTTACAGTGCAACTCTAAAAACCGTGAATGCTACAAATGACTTATAATACAGATTTGTGAAGAGTTTGTTTTATTGGCCAAACACATGAAAGGCCAAAACCACCATGCGAGTAGTGAAGCTGCTGATGCCTTGGCTAGCTTATTAGTTAATTAAGATCTTGTTCAGGTTTTGCTTATAAAGAGTTTTTCTTGCAGTAATATATTGGGAATGTTTGATTTGGTAAACTGGGAGGGAAATCTTTTTATTGGTCTATCCAACTCTAATTATTTAGGCTAAATGCAGCCGCAATTAGAAATAATCACTGTTTGAAGAGTTTAAATATTCAATATAGTAATAAACAAATGAAATATTTTGTTTCTACATTAATTCCACGCATATTTTAAGAATAGAAAAATATCTGGGCCCGGTTGTACGAAGAGTGGATAACTTTATCTCGCAGCCAGGCTCTGGGTGTCAGATTAAATACTTGAATATAAAAACCTACAACAATTAGTGGGGCACTATATTGTGAATTTGTTGTCAAGTTATATCTACTGTGCTAATGTCTGCAAGTGAAAATACCTAACACTTGCCCTGCTAATAAAACTTGATCTTTTTTAAAACCAAGAATGTTCTAAATATGTAGGGAAAGAGGGAGGAGTTGAAAATACAATTATAGGGACTAAATTAATATTATGTAACTGTCACTGTCCATAGACTTGAAAATTCATGTCCCTCTCCTAGATCAAGCTTCGAAAAACTATAACCCCCCCCACACACACACACACACACACACACAAACACACACAACTCTTTTTAGATTTTTTGCGTTGCCTAATTTTGTTTTCACATGAATATTGACAGTTTCAGTTATCAAGTTTATTATCACTGATCATCTAATCAGTCAAAACACCAAAACCTGAACATATCATTCACTTTCTTTGTAGAAGTATACTAGAGCTAAAAATGTGGCCCTTCTCCTTTACCTATTCCATTGTTTACCCTCCCTTTTCCACAGTTCAGAATTTGTGACCCTTTCCCTTTTCACCTCCTTTTCCCCCTCTGATTTATGAACAATATTGCCAGCAACAATTGATACAGAAGATGTGATTCCAAAAAACATAATGTCCAGTTTTTATTTCATCTGCTGGGTAGGACTGAACCTTGGACAGCACAATGCAAATTCTCAAATTAATTGTAGAGTTGCAGGCCATGTTTGCTAAATTAAGGCAATAGCACAAGATTGAAGTTGTCATAATTATTATATAATGTAAATTACAATAGTTTCTACACTGCGAAATTTCAGTTCATGCGTTCTGAGAAAATGGAAAAAATGGTAATATGATTTGCTTTAAAAATCATTCACCCCCCCCCCCCCCTCCAAATAAATGTCAGTTATAGGCTCAATTTGCAAATCCAAGTAACGATGCATATTGTATTGGCCTTTTTTGTAAACACTGTCTACTAGTATTCATTCTTGCAAATTAGCACTTGTCCCCAAACCTTGAGCATTTAGGGGGGGTGGGGGGTATTGAGACCAAATGGGGTATTTGGTTATAAAAAGAAGGATTTAATATGAAAGAGACTTTTGTGTAGCAACACATGTCAAACAAATGTTTAAGTTTTGTAGGAAATTCTAAAAGGGTAAACATAAATCTTAAGAATAATAATTTTACCTTGGGTAAAAGTGAATTTTTACACAAGTACCGAATTACTTTCATCAACTAAAGTAACCCCCTCTTCCAACATTTGTAACATGTTCTGATCCCCCCTTTCCCCTAACAAAAGCCTACTTCATTGCAGGACTTTTCAGCAAACTCAGGATAAGTATCTTAAAAAATCTAAACAAGCCTATAATAACGTTTGATTCCCATTGTGTTCCCATTTTCGCCTTCATCGCTGTAGAAGTTTAAGTCGACGTTCGTTGCTGACGACACTGATAACTTTCCTATCATTTTGGAGACAATTGTAATGGTAGCCGACATCGGTATATCCACGATAACGCTTCCCACATTAGGAAATTTGCTGCAGTTGCACGCTGCTTTGCTCATACCGAGCCTAGGCAATATGGCAAGGCCATCTGCTGGCTTTTCCAGCCGAGGCAGACGTTCCCACCGCCAACACTTCACGGGGATTCCCGCTTTTTCTTCGTATTCTGTCTCCTTTGAATGAACTTGCGGATAAAATGACTGTTATACAATGCTAGAGATCACAAACAGAATTCAAAATCAACATTAAGGAAGTCACTTACATCAAATATTGCGCCTGATTTCACAGAAACACAACCTGGCGACCTCACTTGCCCAAAATGAGACAGTTCTTCGCTATCGGGAAACACCGCAATTCTTCGTTCAGTCAGGTCTGACAACAAATTAACGTGCCCATACACACAGTTAAACGAAGAATGGGGAAACCAGGAACTGTTACTCGAAATCTGGAGGTTAAATCTATACAGTGAACGAATACTGCTGGGTTGCGACGAAAAAGTTCGAACCTGACACGGCGTCCATTTTGCTCTCCAGTGATCCTTCCTCAAAAGCGACAACTTGCAAATGATCAGTTTGCTCGAAAGTGAGGCTAGAAAAAACAGAGACCTCTGGGATACATATTACATCCACCTTTATGTTTACTCAAATTTTGACTTTTTTAATAATATTTTCCATTAATTAACAAATTATTTAAAACAAGCACTAATTCTTAGGCTTAAAGTCAAATAATTCAAATTTTTTCTGTAATACAATTAATTTTGCACGTGATTTGTGACGTCATAGGTATTGTGCAATACTTTTTTGAAATCGAAGATGGCGGCCATGTACTTTTCCTAGTCGATTTGCATTTGAAAACGTTTCAAATAGAACTAAAACAATTTTAGTCATAAAAAGCGTTAAGTACAAGGAATTTGAGTAAAATATTAATGTTATAGTTAATGGTCTAATGTGTGATTTTAAAATTGAACTTTCGCTTCTAAAATATGCTTTGTTAGTACTTAATTTCTAAAATTCCAAAGTGCACTTGAGGTTGACTTAAGATGGACTTGAAAAACAATCCCGTTCATTATCGGAAAAGTGAATGCCTCTTTTCCTACGCTTTATGATTGACCAGTCAATCACCTTTTGCGCGATACAAACACGGTTGATTTGGCTGTGTTCTGATTGGTTAAGTGATGTCTGAGTGCGCGTTCAATCGTGGTTCAGCTGCATTTGAAGTGCAATTCTGATTCTGTGAGGTCGTTAAAACCCCATAGCAACGAACACTCAAAGTATATATCAAGTGTCCTTCAAGTGTACTTACGGTCTCTAGTGAACTTTACAGTATTGCTCGTTCGCTCTTAATTTAGGTGCTTGGGTGTACGACTTTTTCTAATTGCTTACGTAAAGGGTAAAAGTTATAAGCAATGGACTAAAAGAAATGGCATTCAGTAAAACAATTTTGGGTAACTGATCTTACGCTACACACAGTAAGTTATTTTTATCAGACTTAAACCTTAACACGTGAACTTTTTCATTGCTAATGAGCTAAATAAGGTAAGATGATTGTGTCTGTTTTAACTATTACCAAAACGTGTTTAAAGATTGTCGTCACGCACTTACAGGTTTTGCAAGCTGGAAAGATTGTCGAATGTTCCATTTTCTAGTTCAACCAACTCGTTGTTATCGAGAGACCTAGAAGTACGATCAAACATGCACATATTTAGGCAGCTGCTGGTGAAGAATGCAAACCTTGTTGGAGACTTATATTAAAATTCAAAGTTGATGGTTACAGACTTTCCCCAAGCGAAAATATTGCGGATTTCCCATAATACAATAGGGCAGAACTCTGCATCATGGCTTGTTTCTCGTAGTTGCTTGTCAAATATGAGCTAGTCTGGCTCGTTTGCAAGGATTTCTTTAAAACGAACTGAATGTTTTTGAAGAAGGGTTGTTTGTATTATAATGATTTTGATCTGGATTGAAGTAGAAACCTTGGGAAAAAAGTTTTGAAAAGTTTGTATATCAGGTAAATTAGTATCCTTGCATATTCTGTTTTTCAATGAAACTGAAGGTTATAGGAAAGTCTCCCTTTATTATTTTTGTGAAAATTGTTATTTCTGGTTATTTTGTTTTTATTTATTTATTATTTTTTTGCATTCTTTGGTTTGTCACAGCTACTAACATCTAGATATTTACCCCATATATGGAAAAATGTCACTTCAAAAAAATTTAGACCCCATATAGTTTTAAAGGATCCATTTTGCCAGAAGTGATTTAGATCCAGCAATTGTACAGCTCCCATTAATGTTCATGTCAAATCAAGATCTGCTTGAGAGACATGCTAGAAGCTTTAGCTATGCAATAAACCTAAATGAAAGAGGATAAATTGCACCGGGGCTTTTTAGAAGATTTATGAGCGCATTTGCCTCAGAAAAGTTATTCAATTTTTCTTTCTCAGACAAATAACAGAAAGAAACCAAAAAGTCAAATTTATTGCACAAAAAAAGTATATCGAAGTATTTCAACTTTGTTTTTTTTAAATTTCATCTTCCGTCACTCACACTTGAGTTATTAATGCTAGAAGTAATGCACGAAAACCCAACAAACACCAGTATGTTACCATGGCAACAGCAGAGTCAACTAGAATATGTTTGCACATGTTGGGATATGACCATAACTTGCAAGAAGATCGAATTGGAGGGAAAAAGTCACTTAGGGTATCCTACCTCCTTTAACAAATGGCAATTTTTGCCAAAATAGAAAACAACACAAGGAAAAGATCCGCAGGGGTGTGGGGGAGAGACGGTTAATCCATGTTACAAATAATAATAATAATATGTTCCACGTGTTGTGGTGGAGTTTGTCTGTAAATTTCGTGATGTCATGACACAGCTTCAAATGTTGAAAACTCTGAAATCTTGCCTCAAAGACCCTTTGGGGAACTGTCTTCGAAAATATCAGTGAAACTTTCCCAAAACTCATAGTTATCGAGGAATTCGGGAAAAATTATAATACAGTTATTGCACATTTTATTATGCAAAAATCACACTCAAATTTGACCAAGTTGAGAACAACTATTTGAACGCATATCCTAGCACATCGAAACTAAACAGATCTTGTATAAATGCAAATTCATTGAACTTTTTAGTGATGAGAACAATTTCAAGATTTAGAAGAGTTTAAAATGTGTTGTCTCTTTTAAAAAGAAAAATAAAATGTACTTTTAAAAGCGACAAAAATAAAATAGGCTTTTTATCACAAGCCAACAACGTGTCTTGGTATGCGTAATATCACATTAAAAGTATCACTCATGCAAAGTTTGGTTGTTCTCCTCGGAATGTTTGAAATAATAAAATTGGGCAATGTTAATTTCGCGGCGACATTGCAAATGTTGCCGAGCCCGAAGCGCTGTGAGTAAACTTGCAAATTAAAATTAAGTGTACATTTCATTTGTGGCGGGTTTCTGAATCTAGGCTTTGACAGATTGTGCTAGCATAATTTTTGGCATAATTATAATTATCATTACGAGCATAATTTTCAACGACTTCCCGAAAAAAAGTACAGCTAGCATAATTTGGCACTTTTGGCAAGTTTTGTAGTAAAATAAGGTTTCTGTTGGCCATTCAACCACATTTTGTGGCACAAGATCAGTGTTAAAACCAGATTTTAAGCAACAAAGTCGTTATTGTCCACTTATTGTACTATTTCTTGTCAGGTAGTTTTGTTATTTTGGTAGGTTTGCTTTCCCACATTCAAGTTTCACTGCATATATTTTGCAAGAGAATAATAACCATTTAATTATAATTATAATAACTTGTGCTGATTATGCGTAAGTAAAGTGTCTTATTGTAAAAAGGATAAACGTATTTACCACGTATATATATATATATTTTTTACCAAATTTTGATGTTAAAATTAAAAGCATAATTTCTTCATTTTTAGTTAAAATGAGAATAACTTACAAAAACAAGCATAATTGCTGGTATAATTTTGGACATATAAGAGCACTGCCTCTGAGCATAACATGCTACTTTTGCGAGTACAATCTGTCAAAGCCTATCTGAATCAACACGACGCTTACGTTGCAAAAAGAATTGAAAAACATCTTTGTATTTTCTTTATTTTTCTTGTTCAGTATTTATTTTGACGTTTCTTATAATTGTCGCCAAAAATTAAAAATAATATAGAGTTAGAGAAATTGTACAGTGAGATAGAAGGTTGAGCTTAAAGTGTCTATGTAACGAATCTTTTTTCGTTTTTCTATTATTCAGAACGTATGAAATACCACTGCAAAAAAGGCTTATGCCAAAACGATTTTTGTATTATTTTTTTTTTTGCTCTTCAAAATGCTGCATTTTACCCCGTCGAGTGGCGATTGCGTCTCCCGGAAAGAAGATTACGTGACAGGTCCCCGTGACGTAAGAAGTTGTGTTGCGATTCTGGTGTGACAGAGGAGAGGGCTGACAACAAGAAGAATCCCATGTTTGTTGAAAGTTTTGAGTGGCAGGAATCGACAATGAAATAAGCTGTTCAAATGATTTTGAAACACCGGGCATATCGTTTCATATTTTCCTCAAATATCGTGTCATCAGGCAGAAATGGCTAAAATTTGTGCAGAAACGGCGAGTAGACTTCAAGGCCGCGACTGCATGTCCAGCGTTGTGTTCTTAGCATTTTGAGAATGCTTGTTCAATTGACCTCCTTTTCTTGAAGTGCACACTATTTAAAAATCCCTAGAAAGGACTGTGGTATTGAAGTGGGTCCCGAAACCATGTCAGAACACATAACAAACAGTAAATTTTGCAGCTTTCTTGACATTGTGTAAAAGTTGGATCGATCATTTCGGATCTAGATATGCATCTATTCTGTTCAGCATTGCATTATGCAGAGGCAAATTAACTTGTATGAACCTAATAATTGCTTGACAGAGCTCAACAAAGCAAAATGTGTTTTTCTTCCAAAGACAAAGGCGAATGATGTACTTCTTATCCACTCGGGCATGTTTGCAGGAAGACATTCTAACTGCAATTGTGATCCTCCTGTAGTCTTGAGACGCATTTGCTCGCCAATATGAAAGCGTCCTCACTAGTTTGTTCTCCCCGCTTTATGTAGAACACAAGTGGTATCGTGCAATATTGCTGTTAAAATTATGCTGATGTTATAAGTAATTTTGCCTCATGCTCAAGGGGAACGATTTTGTTACTTCGTTTGTGGGGCCATTCGCTTGTCATGTTACTCACACTTACCGAATGGAATGGACAACCATAACAATTTTTCAGTTTTATCATTCTCTAATTCAGTTTTTGTTTGGACTATAAATTATAATGGTTACTATCTCTAAATGAAACTTAAAATGCCTGTTGATTGACTTGCACCAAATACATTGCATTTTTAGTTGCATTTCAGGTTTGTGTACTCATCAATGTTAAGCAGGAGAAGGGGGGAGGGCGGAGGCTGGGCAATGGCAGAGCATTTGTTTTGTGTTGGATTTATTGGTAAATCTAACTAAATATACCAAATTCAATGAACAACATTCGAAAAAAAAGAAAAAGCAAGATAACCAATGGAAAGAGGCATGAACAGGACTCATAGCCACATGCAGGGTACCCTCCCTGATAATTTAAGAATGACAAAAGAAACACAAATAAAAAGGTTCCTTAAAAATGATTCCATTTTTCTACGACTTGTGACATGGACAGTCTCGCACACAGGACCAGGTGCAAACGAAGTTAGTATCAGAAATTGACTTAACCCTATCTAGCCTGGGCTTTTTAGAGGTCTCGTCGCCTGGGGGAAGTGGTTGATTTATTCCCCCACCATAACTTTCTTATTATTCATTCAAAACACGTGAAACTTGTATCAATTATGTATCGTAAGCTCTACACAATTGTGGTGCCAATTTGTAATTGGGTCATGTGACGTCATGATGACGTCGCCACATTTTATTTTTTGGAGTATTTTTAGCAATTCAAGACTTTTGCCTCTAAAATCAGAGGGAAACCAATATACTCGGATATATTTTAATGAAAAATGGCACAGAGACACTTTGTGATAGTTCAAACAATAGTAGTAGTGACGTAATCAACTAATCCATAGACCGGCCAATAATTTGTCAACTTCGTTTTTTGTTCCAATTCGACTAAACTAGAATGAGAATATTTAAGTTTCGACTAACGTGTAAATTATTAGAATTAATTAACTGACCAATTAACCATGTGACCTGTATAACCTGTGACGTCATCATTTTTCATATATATGCTACCGTTGCCATGACAACATTGTACATATATCGTTTTTGCTTACAGTTTTGACAAAATGGTCGGATAAGAAACTGAAACAGTTACTTTTGTAACACATCATCATCACCTAAAATGACTAACTTGGAAAGTATCCCAAACGTCCTCTAAGGCTACGAATTTTATATGTTAAGGTAGCCGTTGCCCATGGCAACAACAAAAAACTGTTTTTAGTTAAAATTTTGGATACAGGAAAACAAGTGTCTAGTCTTCTTCATCACAAAGTATGGTGAATATATATTCTATATATGTTCGTAATTAGGGTATTTTTTACAAAATAGTAATATTTTACCCACAATGCACCACTTTCCACATAATCTTACTAATTAGTATAATTTATTAAGAATAAGTTATTAAGGTTTTCTTTAGTGTCTAAGGCTTAATTACCTATGAAGAATTTGCAAATATTATTAACCCTAGAAGCCTTGAGGTGGAGGGGTCAAATTGACCCCCGCCCTCGAAGTTTTTGCTTTAAATTTTTGCTGTTTGACCGATTGTCAAAATCTTTTGTACAACTGTTCCTTGTTTGTTAACACATCTTTTGACGCTAATTAAGTGACGTCACAGGTGATGACGTCATCGTAAAAAGTCACGCAATCTGTGTGTTGACTGCGAAATCTCAATTTTTCGCTAGAAACTTACTAAATACTGACAACTTCACAATGGATTCTAACTA
>JAOBYH010182310.1:0-10413 GCA_025403525.1 Umimayanthus kanabou
AACCCAGTTGTGAAAATGCGACCCTATCCAGCGGCACATCCCCAGTAGCCTTTTACTAGGAAGTACCCCCCCCCCGGGACTACGACCCTTTCTGAATCCGGGTTGTTCATCTCTAAGCTTAGTGTCCACTGCGCCTTTCATTCCGTGTAGTAACACCCTGCATATTACCTTGCTTGCAATACTTAGCAGCATAATGCCTCTCCAATTATCGCAGTAACTAAGGTTCCCTTTCTTTGACAATTTAAGCAGTAGACCTGTTGTCCAGTCCTATGGTAATTCCTCCACCATGCATCCAGATCTCGTTTAGGAAGCCATGAAGGACGTTGACTGATACATCTCCCCCCGCCTTAATGGCCTCTGCTGGGATGTTAACAGGTTCAGCTGCTTTAATTACCGTTCTTTAGACTTTTCAGCGCATCACGAATTTCGTTCTTTGTAATATTTCCCGTGCGTATCGGCAGTTCTGGGTCTTCTGGAAGGTTCGGAGGGTTCGACGGTTCTGGTCAATTTAATACTTGTTCAAAGTGATCTTCCCAACGCTTCAGCTCTTCATCCATGTTTTTAATTACTTTCCCTTGTAGGTCCCTGTTTGGCTTGTTCGTATTTTGTGATCTTCCACTCAGTTTTCTAGTGATGTTGTACACTGTCCCTAAATCACCCTTCATTGCAGCGTTCTCTGCATCCTTAGCCAAATTGTTCACGTAATTCCGTTTGTCCTCCTTGCAACTTCTCTTTACTTCCTTATTTGCTGCCTGATACTTTATATTTGCATGCCTCATCTGGTTCCTCGTTTTGGCAGCATTCGCGTCGTTCTTGGCAGCTTTTCTCTTGTCAATTGTCTTCCATGTCTCCTCCGATATCCACTCTCTTCCTTCCTCTTTCCTTTTTTCAAGTACCTCTTAACATGTGCCCAGATAGGCATTCTTGATCTTACTCCACTGCTCTTCAATTTTATCTCTGCCTCTTGAACTCTGATCTGCTCTACTCTCTTCACTCGCCTCCTCATCGCCCTCCTATATATAGACTCAAAGCTGTTTTGGAGTTTGATAGCAAAGGTGCCTCTTAAATCGCCCTTTCTAAGCTTCTTGGTGTTATAACGAATCTTCCCAACTTTTTTCTTTACAAGTCTTGCAAGTCTTATTTTTATCTTGCCAATGACCAAGTGGTGGTCCGTGCCAACGTCCGCCCCTCTCTTCACTCTAACATCTTGTAATGCACTTTTCCATCTATGGCTTATAGCTATATGGTCAATCTGATTTTGTGTTCTCCCGTCGGGTGAAACCCATGTTGCTTTGAGGGAACAGTGTACCTCCTATGACCAACTCGTTTGCTGCACAGAAATCGGTTAGAAGCTCTCCATCCCCGTTCATTTTGCACTTAGCACCTTGCTGTCCCATTACACTTTCTATCCCGGTATTTTCGCAGCCCGCTTTTGCATTCATATCTCCCATCACAATGGCGATGTCTCTATTGGATACTATATGTCCATCACTGCTTGAAGCTCCTCATAAAACTCTTCTTTTGTCTCTTCTTCGTTTGAGTTGGTTGGTCCATAGCATTGAATAACAGTTACGTTGCGCCATTTGGAACTGTCTTTCACTCCGACAACCAGGCGAAGCACGCCTTTTTCAGGTTTATCCTCATTCCATCGGTTTCATTCCATCGGTTTCATTCCATCGGTTTGCCACCAGGTTTCCCTGCCATCGCTCCTGCTCTTTCTTCTCAATTTGCCTGCTCTGCTCAGCTTTATTGCCGGTCACTTCATTTCTTTCGTCTGGCCAAGTGGCTCTGGTTGCCTTTGTTCCTGCTTCATTCCTAGCTCCTCAGCATGTCTCTGCGCGTCTTTCATAAAAGATCGTCGTCGAGTGCGGGCTGCTTTCTCCTCAAACTCTCGGACAAGTTCTCAGTTATTATTATTATTTTGTTATTGTTATTATTATTATTATTATTTGTATTTGTTGTTTTCATTCTGATTATTATTTACTTAACTTCTCCTATTATTGCTGTAAGATATTTTTAAAACCAAGTAGATTGTACTGAAACAACTGAATGTGACGCTGAACTAGAACGACCTGGGTGTAACTGCAAGCAAAGTTGGATTGCAACCTGCCGGGCTGCCAGATTAAGTCGATAAAATCGACTCGAAAATCGATGAATGATATTGAAGCGACTGAAGTAGTTTCTTTAAAATATTTTTCTACTTTAGATGTTGATTGAGATATCAATAGAAAGTAGTAAATATCTGTACGTCTAAATAAATTAATCCAATTCTAGCAGATGAGGATCCCATAACTTTTCCCTTGCATGTGCTTTTTTCCGATGAAACTGAAGATTTTAGAAAGCTTTGCTTTATTATTTCGTCCAAATAGCCATTTCTGGTTATTTTGTGCGTTTGTGTGTGTGTGTGTGTGTGTATGTGTGTGTTTTGCGTCGTTTGGTATGTCACAACTACTAGCAGCTGATATTGAGACCCCACTGATGTGATTTTAAAGGATCTTTTTCCTTGATGTGATTAGGTTCTAGCAACTGTACAGCTCCCGTTAATGTTGATGGTAAATCAAAATCTGCTTCAGATACCAGCCAGAACCTTTAGCTATGCAATAAACCTAAATACATTGCACAGTTGTTGTTTTGTTTACCGAGAAGATTTATGAGCGCATTTGCCTCATTTGGGAAAGTTAAATATTCAAAAAAAATAAAATTCTGAGACAAACAACAGAAAGAAACCCAAAATAAGGTTTACACGAATATGTTACCATAGCAACAGCAAAGCCAATTAGAATATTTTTGTGCATGATTTGGGTCAACATGTTTGGATATGACCTTAACTTGCCACAAGATCAATGTGGAAGGTGAAAGTTATTTCGGGTATCCTACTTCCTTAACCAAATGCAATAGCTGTCTTAGATAAGATGAGCAAAGAGAGACAACATTTCAAACCCGGTTTCAAGGACATGAAAAAGGAAAAAGCATTTTGTGGGAGATTGATGCTTCTATAAATAGTGACTGTGTATTGGCGGCGTTTATTTAATTTTTCTTGGTTCGAGTACGGCGTTTATTCGAGGGCGGCGTGTGTTTTTGAATTCGACAAATCCATCTAATTTATTGCAAACGAATGAGACTGAACGGTATTGTTGTTGTTCATAGATCGATGTGTTGACTTCGCTTTTTGAGAACTTGTATTTTATTCAAATAAACACGTCAGCATGGGTGAAGCGTTTACTTTTCAATATTTTTGCTCTCAAATTGAGGCTGCAGGCGTTTAATCGTTACGCCACCCGAACAGGAAACGGAAGTTATCTTCCATTTATCAAAAATTTTGGCGCGCGGTCCTGAGTACGAAGTTGCCCCCAGTCCTAGCGCTCAGTTTGTCGATATAAAATGGCGGACATTTCGAGACTAATAATTAATTTTGCTTTAAAACAGTAATATGAATCGTATCTTAGCCCGTGGATATCAGCCGAATTTAAAACTGGTCACTGTTTTGTCCAACAAATAGGTAAGATAATTAAATAAGCTGAGTGCGTGGGTAATCAGGCTTACTGGGTTTCTTGATGATTTCATTTTTTAACTTCTGGACATTTGGCCAATGGAAATTGATATATGTTTCTCGTCAGCGCCCGCATGGGATTTAGGCACCGCATGATGAAAACTTATTATTCATTATTTTGGAAAGAAAGACTTGGCAAAATTGGGATCATTCGCCTTGTCAAGATATTGCTTCAGTGTACACCAGTTGCAACTCAAAATCCTGGAAACAAATGTCAAATCCCCTGCCAAACAAGCTAGAGTACTCAGTAGGCCGGGAGAAGGTGATCAAGCTCATTTTCATACCAATTCGGCAGTTTTGCATCACATGCATGCTTGTCGCTAGTTTTTTAAAATATAAAAAAATAATGAAAAATGAAATTTACCCTCACCAACTTTCCGAAAGTGGTTGACGAGAAACATGATATCAACTTTCATCAGCCTTTGGAGAGTGAAAACAAGTATGTGTTAATTGTATGTTATAAACTAGACAAAACACATACTGACCAATGGTGCAGATTGTTGAAAGTTATAACTTATATGAATGCTGTTCGAACCTAGAATACATAATAACATATCCAGTGTCCCTGTTGCTCTATATCCTACACAAGAATGCTTGTAGTTGTAGTGCTCACGCCAAAAATCAGTCAAGAGAGGTACAGTATTTCTCAAGAATTTTGCATTTAGTCCACTGGAAGTAGATTATCTAGTTTGCATCAGCCACATTATCAAATTCGGTGTGGGATTTTCATTAACTTTCATCTTTCATCACTAAGTTTTCCAACAAGGAAATTACCTAGATTTTCTTTTAATTGACAATAAGAACTGGCTTATATCATACCGCCAACAGTGCGTAAGTTAAACGACTTTTGTGATTCACTTTTATTGCATATATATTTAAAAACATATCTGAAGAGTAAGAGTACTGCCTTTTAACTTTAAGCATATTAAAAGCAGGAAACAGATAATATTTAGTATAAATAAAAGAAATCCTTCTATGACGGTGCCTATGTTGAGAGTGTCACAGAATTTCATTAAAATATTGTTTAAAGAAGCAAGAGAGAAATCCCAGAGCATCTTTAGCTGTCACTTTTCGGGTAACTTATTTATATAAAAAAACTCCAATGGGCAATGAACGATGAACTATTTTGACAAGGCAGCAATAATCCATGCAGGCGCTGACACGAATCAGACAATCAGCTTCCATCTACCTTATCTTGCTAGAACAGTAAAGATAAGGAAACTGTAGACTGATTATTAGTAATGATTGGCATTTAAGTGTACTTGCTACAACACTTATTGATCAATGTCATAAAATTGTTTCAGTGAAGCACTCACAAACCTGTTTGCCCAGGAAATAATTCACTCTGTTGTTTCTTGTGTTAATTGGATTTCTCATGTTAATTGTTGTCCAGTGAGGCCAGATGTTTTATATTTTATGTTGCGAACAGTTTTTTCAAAAACTTAATGTCGGGAGTAAGAATAAAAATAAAATAAAATGTTACATGAAGCCTGTGTTACTGCATATACAGTACATGTATGTACAGTAGTGATAAAATGAAACACAAAAAAGTCCCCGCATCTCTAGATTTTGTTGTCTGACTCTAATGTTCTGTGAAATTTTATCAAACTTTCAGTAGAAACTTTACTGCTCATGAATATTCCAACATTTTGACTGAAACAAACCTGAACTTTCTTTGAAGTTGGATTGACGTATCGTTCAAAATTGTGAATGAACTTTCTGTAGAGACGAAGACCTAACCATCTATATAAACAACACAACTTAAATGCTTTTGATTGGCATATATTTGTACAGTTGCTGACTTCTGCCATGCATGCAATAATTTTTCAAGTGTGACTGAAGTTGTAAACAAACAAATGCCAGAAATTATTTCAATTTTGATCAACCACGTTCTTCATACAACAAGAATTGTTTTGATCTTGAAATCTTACCATGAATTTTAATATGTCAGTCATGACAAAATCTCATCAAAATAACCACATAGCACAGAAAAAATATTTCTATATCTTTGTTGCCAATGAAATACAATCTCATGCAAACGTTGCTCATTGCCAGATGTTGTGGTGACGCTTCATGTTTCAGTTTTGTTTTTTGTTATAAAAAAGATTGAATAAGCATTTGCAGTACTCAGTAAGATATTTTTTAACATTTTCGATATTGGCAAATACCAGTGTGAGAGGGATTGGAAGAAGGATAGATAGACAAAACCAAAGCCAAGCCAAGAACTTAACGGAGAATCATACGACAGTGAAAATGAGTTTGACAGATCCTTAACACTATGCAGTTATTTTTGTTGTCCTGTGGCTGTTCTTTCTCAGAAGATGCCAAATTGTGACTCAAAATATCCTACCACTGGGCAAACTTTGGGCAAACTTTCTCAGTTCAATTAGCACGGTGAAAACAATTATTACCCCAGACTTGTCATCATGCCAATTTATCTACTGTAAACCACAAGGTCACTTAAGAGTCACATATCCAGACTAGAATTATAGAAAGTTTGAAAAAGAAAAAAATTTAATGTTTCAAAACAGTGTTTAACCTCTGCCTCTGTGATTTCATCAATGGAAACATGTGTGGATTTTAATATATTTTTTTCCTTGCAAACTCATGTACCAGGTCTGTAAAATACAAAATATAAAAATACCTGGCCTAATTCTTGCCCTGATTACCCATGATCATATCGCACACATGAAGTGGTCTGTTGTATAAAGTAAGTGGCTAAAACAAGCAAATAACTCTGTTTAAGCCAATAGTTCAGAAAATCGGCGTACACTAACTGTCCTAAAGAGAACCCAGACAATTGACCCTTTCAGCCCCAGCAAATTTGTCAAGATCTACATATACCTTCTTCTTACAATATCAGTACAAAATAAATTGTTTTGATTTGAGAATATATGAGTTAATTATATACACACTGCAAGCTATCCAATATGAAAAGAAAAACTCTCCCAAAGTTTTTTAAAGAAAAGTATGGATACCATTTAAGAGAATCTAGCAACACATCATTTGTCATGTTTGGGGCTGAAAGGCTTAACATTAAGTGCTTTATAAACCTTGCTATGATATTTTGATGAAGAAGCTCTGTCTTTACTTGTGGTAGTACTTAATTACAGGACTCTCTTTCCTTGACTAGCCCAGTACTACCCTGCCCTGTCCTGTCTTTTACTGTCCACCATTGACTAGCCCAGCACTACCCTGCCCTATCCTATCTTCTACTGTCCACCATTGACTAGCCCAGCACTACCCTTTCCTGTCCTGTCTTGTACTGCCCACCACTGACTAGCCCAGCACTATCCTGCCCTATCCTATCTTGTACTGTGCACCATTGACTCTAAGCCCAGCACTACCCTTTGCTGTCCTGTCTTGTACTGTCCACCATTGACTAGCTCAGCACTACCGTGCCCTATCCTATCTTGTACTGTGCACCATTGACTCTAAGCCCAGCACTACCCTGCCCTATCCTATCTTGTACTGTGCACCATTGACTCTAAGCCCAGCACTACCCTGCCCTATCCTATCTTGTACTGTCCACCATTGCCTAGCCCAGCACTACCCTTCCCTATCCTGTCTTGTACTGTCCACCCTTGACTAGCCAAAGACTCCCCTATGCTATCGTGTCTTGTACTGTCATCCATTGACTAGCCCAGCACTACCCTGCCCTATCCTATCTTGTACTGTCCACCATTGACTAGCCCAGTACTACCCTGCCCTGTCCTGTCTTGTACTGTCCACCATTGACTAGCCCAGCACTCTCCTACACTATCCTGTCTTGTACTGTCCACCCTTGACTAGCCCAACACTACCCTACACTATCCTGTCTTGTACTGTCCACCATTGACTAGTCTAGCACTACCCTACATTTTCTTGTCTTGTACTGGCCACCCTTGACTAGCCCAGAACTACCCTGCCTTGTCCTGACTTGTATTGCTCACCCTTGACTAGCCCAGAACTACCCTGCCCTATTCTGTCCTTACTGTCCACCCTGGACTAGCCCAGCACTACCCTGCCCTGTCCTGACAGGTACTGTCCACCCTTGACTAGCCCAGCACTATCTTACCCTATCCTCAACCTCGTTCCCAGGCTTCTTCCTCTCTCGCGAGAAAGACCCTGGTTAGGTCTGTCACGTGCCACCCAGATTCTAGATGGTAACAAATAAAATAATCAAACGTGTGCATTTGTTTTGACGAAAACATAATCTTTTCCTCTCTGCACCAGGCAAAATCAGAACAAGAATCAATCTGTAGTTTATTTGTTAGCACGCAGAATGTGGGTGCCACGTGACCAGACCCAACCAGGGTCTTACTCTTGAGAGAGGAAAGAGCCTGGGAACAATGTTGCCCTATCCTGTCTTGTACTGTCTACCCTTGACTAGCCCAACACTACCCTGCCCTGTCTTGATGTGTAACGTTCACTCTTGACTAGCCCAACATTACCCTGCCCTGTCCTGACTTGTACTGTCCACCCTTGACTAGCCCAGCACTACCCTGCCCTGTCCTGACTTGTACTGACTACACTTGACTAGCTCAGCACTACCCTGCCCTGTGGTGACTTGTAGTGTTCACCCTTGACTAGCCCAACACTGCCCTGCCCTGCCCTGATGTGTACTGTTCACCCTTGACTAGCGCAACACTATCTTGCACTGTCCTGATGTGTACTGGCCACCCTTGACTAGCCCAAAACTTCCCTACCCTGTCCTGACCTATACTGCCCGCCTTTGACTCAGTAAGTCCTCCAGCCTTCCCTAAAGTGGGGTAAATATGATTAGGGTGAGCGCCAAATCCGAGAGCTTTTAGTTGGGCTCCACACCCAGAAATATTTTGGAATCTGGAGGCCTGGAAAACACCATTTCTCAGTCAACTATTAATCACAATTTGATTCTCTGTCTCAGTTTTCAAAAAACAATGTTGTCATGCAGTAGATTTCCATAATTACGTACCGGAACACCTATCTGATCAACCAAGTGAAGTTAACTCATAATCATTATGCTTAAAAAAATACAACAGCTTTGATCAATGATTGAATTTGAAAAAAACGCCTAAGAACCAAACTGAATAGCTGTGTTCCATCACATTTGTCCAGTTTGAATTTGACGAAAATATCCCTTCTTGCTATCAAAAAATTTCAATATCAGGGTTTTTGAATGTCCAATTCTTAGAATCTAGGAGGTTTGTTTGGGAAATCTTCAAGATCGTTTTTTTCCTCCTGCTTTGGGATGCGGGGCTCTCAAGCAAAGTCGGGCTACCTCCCACCAAAATCAGGGTTGTTGGACACTCTGTTGACTGGCCCAACACTACCCTGCCCTGTCCTGATTTGTACTGTCTCCCCTTGACTAGCCCAGCACAGCCCTGCCCTGATTTGTACTGCCCACCCTCCACTAGCCAAGCACTACCTTGCCCTGACTTGTACTGTCCACCCATGACTAGCCCAGTATTGCCCTACCCTTCCCTGACTTCTGCTGTCCAAGGACAGTTGACTAGCGCTGCAGTACTAACCTGCCTTTTCCTGACTTATAGTGTCACCTTTGACTAGCCTAGCTCTACCCTGCACTGGCCTGTCCTGACTTTTATTGTTCACCATTGACTATCCCAGTATTACCCTGCCATGCCCTGACTTGCACTGTCCACCCTCAACTAGCCAAGCGCTACCCTGCCCAGTCCAGACTTTTGCTGTCCTTTAACTAGCGCAGTACTACCCTAACCTGTCCTGACTTTTATTGTCCACCTTTGACTAGCCCAACACTACCCTGCCCTGTCCTGACTTGCATTGGCAACCCATGACTAGTCCAGTACTACTCTGCCCTGTCCTGACTTGTACTGTCCACCTTTGACTAGCCCAGTACTACCCTGTTAAATCCTGACTTGTACTGTCCACCTAGCCAGCGCACCTGGCGTTTCAGTCATTGGAAAAGGAAAAAACAAATGGCGAGAAAAAACAGCAGGGGGGAAGAAGGGAGAGAGAGAGAAGAAAGGAAACGCCAGCTGTCAGATGGCGGTTAAATGAGAGAAATTTTGTTTAATTGGTGGCTTCTGAAGGCTGCTAATTCCCATTGGCTGATATTCCTTATCTATTATCTGATTGGCTAGTTGTTGATAATTTATGCAAAATGACTCTAAAATATTTCAAAATCACTCTGGGCGCTCAGTGATATGACAAACTATGCGATGACAGAAAATAATCAAACGGAGGAGTTTTTGGTAGAGAATTCGCAATGTACATATCAGTTTGAGGAGTGAGCAAGAACGTGGTGTAAAACAGGTGTATGCCCGAAAAGATGTTCCCACCGTTGCAGGCCGTTGCAAAGCTGAAGATGAGTAACAATCAAGATAGCGTTACAATGCTTGCCATTGCTCCGTTGACAATAATTATTGAAGACCAGCTTGCAGATCTTGGGTCTTGCGGTTTTAGTGCTGTCGCGCTAACCGCATCAAATACAATAGCAAAAGAACATTGTTGTGTGGATATATTGCTCTGTTCAGCGGCTTTGGTGAAACAGTTAACGGATTTGCTGAAGTGTTCGACCCCGAGACTGCTGTCATGGCCCGTCATACTCACTTCCTATTTTGACATATTATTGTTTCTGCTTTACAGTAATTATGCATTCTTCTATTTAACGGTCGTACGATGGATGGTATTTCTCTTCTCTGTCTCCCATCTTCCCCCTGCTGTTTTATCCTCGCCACAAATTTTTCCCTTCTCCATTGACTGAAACGCCAGCTGCGCTGGCTACTGTCCACCAGTGACCAGCCCAGTACTACCCTACCCTGTCCTGACGTCTACTGTCCACCAGTGACTACCCCAGTACTACCCTCGCCTGTCCTGACTTGTACTGTCCACCCTTGACTAGCCCTGTACTACCCCGCCCT
>JAOBYH010182421.1:0-10413 GCA_025403525.1 Umimayanthus kanabou
TTTGTTGATCAAACCCGTATTCAGCTTACTCGCCAACGCAGAAAAAACAGTTTTTTTCAAAACTAGTCTTCCAGTATGAGCTGATAACCGAGGTTGAGAGGACCAATCAGGACCCGGTTGTTCGAAAGTGGGTCAAAATTAACCAAGGGTTAGGCGAAACTTTAAAAACTAAACTCCTTTAGCTATAAACACGTCCGGTCTTTCTAAAGTATTAATGAAGTACATTCCAAGGGAACCCATGCATTTACGTAAACCAGAAATGACAGCCCAAATCAATCTTTAAGGAGGCAAACCAAATCGCAGGTTAAAAAGTTAACTCTGGGGCCTACTTTCGAACAACCGGGCCCAGAACGCTAGAGACGCAATATTCGCGGTTGCAAATTTAACAATACCCATTATTCCCGCAAAAAAAGAGCGTAGGGCACAAGACATGCATATAGATCAAAACAGCTGTATTTGATATTAACTGAATAAATACGCTGGAAAAAATAACTTTTATCTACAAACAGTCTTAATTACTGGTTTGCATAACCAGAAATCATTAGCTCGGCTTATTAGACTAGGCGAGGATGGCCGAAAAGCTAGTTACTTCCGGCGTAAATAAACAAGACCATATCCATAAGTATTGCGACAGTTGACAGTTTGGGCAACGTCTATTTCTTTTTTTATTAGCTTTTTTCATAAACGGAGAGCGGCACTGCTACAGTTTTCCCCAATTACAACAGACCCTTTGTAGGAGAGGAGGTTACAGTCCACAACAATGGCATTAGCCTACTCCTTTGTTACTTAAATTTCTTAAGCTTATGGTTATTCGTATTTCACAAGTGTGAACCAGGCTTTAAGTCCCCCGATAGAACGTCGAGAGACTAGACCAACGGCTTAACGTCCCTGTCCACGGACGGACGATATTTTTTTGCCAATAATTTCAACCAATTATTCCCGAGATTATGAGTAGATATGCTCCCCATCGCTGTCCGACAGCGCTATCTAATCTAGACTAAGAGGAGTCCCTATTTCGCCGGGCCGCGGAAAAGACACCGTGAAAGCCGGCATGCGGAAACTGGGGCGAGGAAAAACAAGAGAAGAGGGAGAGAGAAACTCCCTTTCCGTGTCTGCACGCCGACTTTCGCGATTTCTTTTCCACGGCTCAACGAACTCGAGACGAAAAGTATTTTCTTTGTTGGGCGGCAGCTGCACTATTTAAAGTTGAAAGTTCAAAATGTATATAACTACTATATACCGTCGATTAAGGTAGAAAGCAACATTAACTGCGAGAGTGGCCACCTCAAGCTCCACCGGACACCTCCACCGGCCAGCTGAAGCTCCAGCGGCGACCTCCAGCTCCAACAGCCACCTCCAGTTCAACCGTCAACCTCCAGCTCCATCGATGACCTCCAGCTCCACCGGCGACCTAGGCCTCCAGCCCCAACGGCCACCTCCAGCTCCACCAGCCACCTCCAGTTCAACCGGCGACCTCCAGCTCCACCGGACACCTCTACCGGCCACCACTACCTCCACACCACCACCTCCAGCTCCACCGGTGACCTCCAGCTCCAGCAGCCACCTCCAGCTCCACCGGCCACCTCCAGTTCCACCAGCCACCTCCGGCTCTACCAACCATCTCCAACTCCACCGGCAACCTCCAGCTCCACCAGCCACCTCTTGCTCCACTGGCCATCTCCAGCTCCACCGTACACCTCCACCGTACACCACTAGCTCCACTGGCCACCGCCAGCTCCATCAGCCACCTCCAGTTCCATCGGCCACTTCCAGTTCCATCAGCCACCTCCAGCTCCATCAGCCACCTCCAGTTACATGGGCCACCTACAGCTCAACCAGACAACTCCAGTTCCATCGGCCACCTCCAGCTCCATCAGCCACCTCAGGCTTCATTGGACACCTCCAGCTCCATCAGCCACTTCAAGCTCCGTCAGCCACCTCCAGTTACATCGGTCACCTCCAGCTCCACCAGCCACCTCAAGTTCCATCAGCTATCTCTAGTTCCATCTGCCACCTTCAGTTCCATCGACCACCTCTGGCTTCACTAGCCACCTCCAACTTCACCAGCTACCTCCAGTTGCATCGGCCACCTCAAGCTCCATCTGCCACCTCCGGCTTCACTGGCCACCTCCAGCTCCATCAGCCACCTCCAGTTTCATCGGCCACCTCCAGTTCCACCGGCCACCTCCAGCTCCTCCAGCCATCTCCAGTTCCATCAGCCACCTCCGGCTTCACTGGCCACCTCCAGCTCCACCAGCCATCTCCAGTACCATCGGCCACCTCCAGCTCCACCGGCCACCTCCAGCTCCTCCAGCCATCTCCAGTTCCATCAGCCACCTCCGGCTTCACTGGCCACCTCCAGCTCCACCAGCCATCTCCAGTACCATCGGCCACCTCCAGCTCCACCAGCCATCTCCAGTTCCATCGGCCACCTCCAGTTCCACCAGCCAACTCCAGTTCCATCGGCCACCTCCAGCTCCTCCATCCATCTCCAGTTCCATCGGCCACCTCCAGCTCCATCGGCCACCTTTGGCTAGCCAAGCTTTGCTATCTATCATGTTACTGTTTTCCAACACTTGGAATATTTTCTCACTGTGATAAATAATAATAATAAAAACAATAAAGTAGATTTTTGTAGCGCGCAAAATTCATGAAATGGTCCCAGTATCCGCGATACAACAAAGTTCTAACTACCACACTCCCTACCCCCCACATACCCCACACCTCACCCAACCCCCCCAGATGTAAGACTGTGATAATAAACATTAATGATGTTAATTGAACGCAGCATTAAAAAGATAAGTTTTATGCTTCGATTTAAATTTTAGAACTGGAGCGGATGTTCCAGAGCGTTGGCGCTGCGAGAATAAAAGAGCGGTTAGCAAACGTTTTCTTTGATTTGAAGCGAGGATAAGACATACATATTCCATTGTTTGTGCTGCGGAGATTTTAACGGCCACTGTAGATAAATCCTCTTTTCTCTTCGACTCTTTCTTACTAAACCAGTAAACCGCTGTAGAAACCGATGTTTCCGTCACGGTTTTATTCAAAAATAATTAATAACTGGCAGTGTCTAAAATAAAATGTTTGTTTGTGTGACAGCGGTTTTTCTGATTTCGTGTCGGTCGCACCAAAACCACCAACTCCGTTTCACGCAAACTCGCTTGTTGTGGAACTTAAAACACATCGGTCGTAGAACATTGAAGAAGAGCGAGCCCACGGCTTTAGCTACAGCGGTGTTAACCCTCTTGAGACATGCGTGGAACTTGTTGTCACACTCGCAATGGCTGATGGTTGCAAGTGACAGATTAAATAGGCTCCACCTGCGCCTGAAAGCGGGAATCGAGTACTTGCACTTGTCATGTGAGCGGCAACAGAGGTCCGTTCGCCGATGACGACCTAACGTGAAAAGATTTCAGAAAAAGTTGCCTGATAATCAGCCTTGTCATTTAATCTATCAACGAGATTATAACGATAGAAATACTCAAACTTCTAACTTAATTTTTTCCCCCCTTTCAATTATGATGCTGTATCTATCTAGCCAGAAGAAAAGAAAAAGTCGATGCGCAAAGCCGGGAACGCTGGCAAGGGAAAGAGGCCCGGGGAAAGAGGGAAGGAATGGGTTTTTTCTCCCCTCCCCTTGCCACAATTCCTCCCGCGCCTCTCACTTTTTCTCGCCCAATTTTTCCGCGACGAAAAGACTCATACTAAACGATTAGGTACGAGTCAGATATTCACCTTAAAATTAAAACTTTTGGTTTTAGATAAAGATGTCTTTTTCTCTCTAATCACGGTTTTTATTTACTGCTGATTAATGATAATAATAATAATAAAAGTCAATTGTAACATTTTAGAGCGAATCTTTTACATCTCCTACTATACAAACATCTTTTTTCGTGAACAAATGCGTGGCAGAAAAGACAATGTTGTTAGGGTATCGTGCATGGAGTATGATTTTCATATTTAAAGCTATATCTCAGTTCATATATGTACTCAAATGACAAATGGACGGGTATTTCATCACATGATGAATTGCACCGCTCTCTCACGATATTTAGTAGCGGTTCTTCGTTTCGTTTTAAAAAATTCATAGAAATTTTAAAATAAACGTACCATTTGTGGTCTCATCCTGAGGTATCACGTATGTTTCTAAGCAGGTTTTAAACCTCGACGTCCTTATAACGAAAGGTCCTTATAAAATAAAGAGTGTAATTTCATTCTACTGGCCTTATCAAAGCATTCTGTTTCGAACATCTGTTGAATTAACTTAGCGTAATTGAAAGGCACGTTATCAAGAAAACGACAGTCAAATTACGCGCAGTTTCACAGTTAGTTATTGCCCGGGGTTGTTTTGACAAAAATATATTATAATTTGATTTTATCGGCGTTTAATAGTGGTAGTTACAACGGCAATTTGTTATTTGTCGCCGACCATGGTCGTGATCATGATCGTTATCATCGAAGTTTTTTCATACTGACTGCAGTTTCATTTGACTTTGAACTGTTGAAGCGAGATTGTAGTGTTCAAGTGACCGGATAAACGGGAACTCGAGCTCTAACTTCCCTCTCCCGGAAACACTTCCCTCTCCCGGAAACACTTCCCTATCCCGGCCTTAAAATCTAAAACTTGCTTGCTATGTGCATTCCCATAACCACATCATTAAATAAAGTATCTAAACAATCACTCATACATGCAATTTTTTTAAATATTTGACAGATAAGTTTGGACCGAATTCATTCTTATCTTAACTGATTTTTCAGCAAGTTCCATCTGAAATTGTTCTTACTCGCAACCCCAAAAATGAGTCCAAAAGCAGGTGTGGCTGAAGGTCTATCATTCCCCTCCTGACCTTTCTCTCGGCACTGGATTCAGTTTCTCTCGCCCAAAAGACCACATCTGAGTTTCCGATGATCTGAAAATTGTTTTTTTTTTAAACAGAACTAAAACGCCAAAGGAAACTGATCTTGAACAAGTTCGTTAGATTATCCTTAAATTTTTCTTCGTTTTTGGACGCATATGAGCCTCGGATGTTCTTGTAAATGGTTACCCTCGTGTAAGGGCTAGTTTACACTATACGGTATACCGGATAAGACTTCGTGCCGATACGAAGTCATTGCGTTGCAGTGTACTGAACAGCAACAGTTTTTCGCGGTACAAAAACTAAGCTATCCGCGATATTGATATATCATTTTCAATAGCGTTGTGTCTCAGGTTCGAAACAGCACGAAAAGTGTGCCGGAAAAAAATATCTTTCCAATTGTAAACAGAAGGACTATCCGCTGTGGTTTTACAACGGTACGAAAGCTATCCGATATAGCGTGCCTGAATGATCCGATAGACATATGAAACTAAGTAAATATACAAGAAAGACGCCTCCATTTATGTGTGCTACTCAATTAAAAACACGTTACCTTGAAAAGTCCATTTACTGAGCGATAACATTTGACTTACCGAGGTCCCCGGAGTGCCTCGCACTATCTCCAAATCCACACCAACGTGTGCCGAATAGAGTAATACCACGTGGCGCTCGATGTTTTATGGAGACTAAACCTTCACAGCACGGCAGATGATGTAATGTAGAAATCATTGTAAAAGAAAATAGAAAAAGTCGTACAGAGTTGCACACGTTACACATTATGCTCTTCTCAATGTCTTCTGAGGACGCTCCGAGCCAAACTCTGAAACGCAATGGTCCAAGCAGCTGCAAATAAATAGAAGAAGGGCGGTACTATTTACCGACAGTTGTTGAATTCGGCTTATCCCCGGATAATTTTGTTATCATTCACTTGTATGAATTGCTGTCCTTTAGCGGTTTCCGTTGGAATAGAATACTGTTCAAAGCTGCAGATAGTTGAGTGAGCTAATTGATATTCCAGATGATCTCGCGTCGCTTTTGGATCGTTTTTGATCTTCGTACTAAAAGTTTATGTTTTCCTCGGCACAAAAAAAAACAAAAACAACTTTTTATGTAGCTCAGAAAATGAAACGATTTCTTACTCAAAAACAAGCCCGTTGTTGGTGACCATAACAAATTGAAGATTCAGCCAAAAATCGCAAGGTGTCAAAAACTATTTAAAATCATCTTTTAAAAGATAACGTTGATCGGGTTAAGCTTGTATAAACTAAACTGAATTTTTACTTTTCAATACTCAGTTATCGTATAAGAGGGCTGAGTTGTCATACACATATGCTCCGATACTAAATGATTGAATCCGAGCAGTTCCCTACTGAAATTGTATATGCAATATGCCAAGTTTATAAGTTAACGAATACAGAGCTAGTTTTCTTTAAAAAGTCAACCAAAGCATGAACATTGATTTCTGTATTTATAACTCAAACCACGGTTCCTTGTTATTCTATATGAAAAATATTTTCGCTGCCTTTGATTGTAAAAACAGACCAAAAACCCCGTTAAGAGTAGTGAAATTAATTAGAACGCGTCAAAATTGTCATCGTTAAAATTAAATGTCAGATCCACAGAGTTCATACTGAAACGACTTAGCAATTTGAACATTTCTCAAGGAGAAATCTCGGAAATCTCCACTGGAAGTTCGGTCGGCAAACTGGCCAGCCCGTTAAACCCACAAACGTCAATCTTTTAAAAATAACTGACAAACTTCTCCCGTGTGAAGCCAGCCTTTGTCGATTATGGTGAGAGTTTAGAATTCTCAAGAAAACAGCGTGAAATATGAGGAGCATCATTTCCTATGCCAACCTTTTCTTTCAAAAAATATAATGTCAAATTTTAGTCCTCTTTTTCAGATAAAATGTAGAACTAAAGTAATAAGTTGTCACGACGATTGACAAACCATCCAAGCGCGCGCGCAAGCCTCGAAGAAAGAGGGCGCGCTTAAGTATCTGATAAGAACGGCAGTGATGTGAACATGTTATCAAAGTTGATCAGTTTCTTCATTTCTTCATCTCTCCATGATGAGAATTACAGATAAAGTTGTAACTCATTATAATATAAACTTTTCATCGTCGGAAACCGTAATCGATAGCAGATTAAATTTAACCCAGGGAGGCGGCTCCCATGTACTTTCATTTTGCTGTGCCATTGAACTTTACGAAAGCCGTTATCATACTTTAATTTATTCTCTTCTTTACAAAAATAATATTAAAAAAAAAAAGGACTAGCAAAACAAAATAAGAAACAGTTAAATAAATGTGACGGGGGGATCAGGACTTACGTGCCAATTGATATTCTCCCCCTTTTCATACAAAAAGCACTAAAAATAGGTGAATTAAAAATGAAACAAATGCTATAAATAAAACGACTGATTTATTTGCGGCTGTTAAACGGGGAGATTGTTCTTTAAGTAAATGTTGACAGAGTTTCTCAACTGGTGTGTATATTTAAGACAGTTTTGAGGTTCCTAGGCAGATTGTTCCAGAGGTTGATGGTTCACAGAAAGTATGACTGGGTGAAGTAGTTCAGTTTACGTTTATGAGGTGATATAGCACAATAACTACTTAATTTGGGTTAAAATTACGTCATGACGGATTCTTGCCAGTTTTAATTTTGTTACACTTCAGTTTAACAACCCTTATACTCTCATCGGAATTTGTGTTTCCTTGGCAACTAGACAGGTCCTATTGATCAAATATACACCCTATATTTACATTCAATTCCATTTTACACAAAAAGGTGTTCGGCGAACCTTCATTTTGTTACATCAAAATTCTTTGCACATCAAGGAACATTTTCAGGGAAAGCTTAAAAAAATGTATCTATAGGTTTTGGCTCCACCTTAACTGATTCCAAAATATTAAAGTGGCGCAAAGAACCACTTGACATAACTTTTGAAAACGTTCTTAAACACGCAAACAATTAACTTTGATGTAATAAAAAAGAGGTTTATACAAAAGGTAAATTTGAGACCCTGTAAAAGTGCCACGGCAGCCAAAATAGCAGTTATCTGATTCCCAGGAGCACAATGTGCGCGCAGGTCCAATTGAGGAGCGTGCCCTGAGAACAAGCTTAGTTGGTTGATTGAAAGGTTCACCCATGATGCTCTGCGCCAAACTATATAGGGAGTTCGTTGCGACAGGTGCTCATTTCAAGCGTAGCTTTCATGCGAATCGTATAGATGAGTGCTCATCCTTTCGACATAAATCAGCTAATTTATTTCCATTCTATTGATATTTCAACGAAAAAGTTTGTTCCAACGGCGGGATTTCCCTGCTTTGAAATATGCTGCGTGTTTGGGCACTTCAGCTTCACAGAGGTGCTGAATATTCGACGAGTTTGTTGCTTTCTGTGCAAGGCAGAGAGTGAAGCGAAGCCGGTTGACATGAGAAGCGCTGCTTTGATCAGAGTAAATTCCAGTTGCGGATATAAAGTAAACAACAGAGCTTTTCGAAGTTTGTTCGTTTTATGGCTCGTGCCTTTAAGAATTTCGGGATTCATTTCTGTTCGTTTAGCTTGACTAATCGTGTGTAAAACTACAATTTTCAATTTGAGTACTCTGTCTTACGTACTCTTTGTGTACATGTATATATTTTCAACAGCAACATGACGAAATAAACGTGTTTAATTACTGATTTTTCGACGTTTTGCGTGGTTCGAGTGGGATAACAATGCCCCCACGACCTAAGACCGTACAGGGGCTGGAGGAAGAAGATATTTACCAAGAGTGTTCGCCACATTCAGATCCTTGCAATTGTAACAGGAGTGTAAGTTAATTTCTTATCGTTTACGCGCAATTTTAACAACTTTCGAGCCGGTAAATTATAATATTAAACCTGAGTACCATAGAGTGCCTTTGATTTGATAGCATTCTTTAATTATTTAGGGATTGTTTTCTTGCTTCAGTTCTTTTAGGTACTCAGTAATAGTCTAGACACAAACAAATAAACCTATCGATCTCGTGCACAAGCGAACGAACAATGGCGTCATTGAACCAAAGGCGCCTCAAAACAAAGCAAATTATACATATTAGCAAATTAATATGATACACACAAAGGGTACAAAAATTATGTAGAATCAACAAATGGCATGCTACAATAAAGTTGATGTTCCTCAGTGTCTACAGGTTTAAAGAATCTTCGATTGAAATATTGCCAAATAACCCGCGAAACACACTCGTCTCGCTCCTTGAGCACGCTTTTAACAAGCTACTGCGCGCAAAGCATCATGGGTATAACTTTCAATCCTCTTATACGTTTACAGGCGGCATGTTTTTCGTGCTGGAGAAAAATGGTCAAATCCAAGCTGATTATATTATTGACTGTGATGCGTGCGTAGACGATGCTCAGGCCATCCTGATCGCTATGGCTGACCCATCTGTCGAGGTACTAGCCATAACGTGTGTGGCTGGGAATGTCAGCGTAGAGAACGTGTCTGTGAATGTACTGAAGGTGTTGGAACTGTGCGAGAGAACGGACATTCCTGTCCACAAAGGGGCAAATGTCCCTCTACTGGATGAGTGGTTCAGAGACTGTGGTATCACTTAGAGCTGCTGGCAAAACTCTTGTTTGGTCAGTCGTCATATTGAGCAGATGGTTGAGAAAATTGGGAGGAATTAGTTGAAAATTTAAGAGCGTCCATCTGTAATTTTCGAGATATGGCGGCACTGCTTCAAATTTTCAAAACTCTAATATTTTGCCACAAATGTGGAACTATCTTTGAAAATATTATTGAAACTTTTCAAAAACTTATAGTTTTCGAGAAATTCGGAAAAAACGAAAATACGGGTTTTACATAATTAATTATGCATAAATCACATTTAAACTTGACCAATATTGCAACACATTTCGTAACGTCACGAAACCAAAATGATCGTGAATAAATGGAAATTCATTGAACTTTTTAGTATAAATAAGAACAAATTGAAAATTTAGAAGGGTTTAAAATGTGTTCTGGCTCTTTTAAAAAGTGGAGGTCTCAAGAGACCTGCGAAGAGGTCGGACGTGATGATACGTCGTCAAGCTTAAATTCATCTACCTTGAGCCCTTTTAAACCCCCAAGTTGCCAAATGATATGCCGAAGCTAATGTTGATACATGCAAAGAAGAAAGGAGAGAAAGAAGGAAGAAACGAGTGAGACTGAAGCAGCACTGGGTCAACAGTTTCTGAGCACGGCGAAACCATCCCGCCGTCATGTTGGTGCACTAATCTCGCACAGAAATTCGAAGAGATAAGCTCAAAGCTTTACTCCGTCCTTCATCTCTCGGTTGAGAATGCCAACTTGACGAAAAGTCTTGCCTTTGCCGACAGCACTATCCACAAGACAACGTGTGAAGTAGAAATCCTGAAGACACACACATCTTCTTTTTTTCAACCTTTTTTGCTTAAAATTACATTGAACGTGTATTTATATAATAATGCTGGGGATGCTGGCAACCCAAAATAACCATATAGGGTTAAAAATGCCAGGTTGTCAGATCGTTGCCTTATGTCTTTCCTAATTT
>JAOBYH010182532.1:0-10412 GCA_025403525.1 Umimayanthus kanabou
TAACAATATGCTATTGTTAAGGTTTGGGTTACTTATATTGTCTTTTATCCAATGGGATCTTTCGTTCGTAGAGTGAATGATGACCCCGAATTTATGCTCTCCTTCAGTCGCACCCATGCGTCGATGTTTACATTCTTAATATAATTACTACACAACCCGGAAGGAAGGTTACTTGAAGATGAAATAGTTATTGGATAAATTTACAAGAAACCTGTTGTTTTGAAATTTACACATGATAAATCTCGTTTTGAAATTTACACATGATAAATAAATCTCGGCGACCAAACTCTTAATTTGCAGTTTTCAGCTTTAAACAAAAGCACTACTAAAACTGTAAAACAACAGGTTTTCTCAAATTACCGGGATAATCGCGATAAAAAATGGCTACAAAATCTGGTTCTTGCAAAGTAATAAGCATTTTTTCTTTGACCGCACTAGAGGGACAGTGCTTGTTGAACAAATTAATGCATAAATTAATGCTTCAATATTAAAGTTAACAGCCGAGTGAAATCGCGCCACTCCTATACTCATGGATGACGTCATCCATGAGGTAAAAACCACTTTATAAGTTAGTAACGAGTGTGTTACTGGGAGATACAGTAAAAACTGCATAAAAGAACAAGTGGATTAAGAAAACTCAGGCAAATTCAGCCTGACAAATGAAAGAATGTTCTTATATCAAAAAGAGTGCCAGTTAGATTAAAAAAGCTTACCAGGAACCGCTACACCTCCCCCAATGTAATGTAATTATTGCCTTAATGTATTCAGTAAGGCTAGTATCATCCATTCATTTAATGAGACATTGAGATTACACATTAACTTCATCTGTTGGTAGTCTATGCAGTATGTAATTTCCAGAAACAATTTAAAGAACACCTTAAGAACATCTTCAGGCTGATTCTGCAGAAACGTCCCGATGGATAAGAACAAGATCAGCCTGAACCAGGATCGCATGTTCTTTTATGCGGGTTTTTACTGTACACCACTTGTAAAATTCATACAAAGTTCACTGTACACGCGGGGCCCCCAGTGAGAACTTTTCATTTCCTCACTCTTTCAGAAAAAAATGAAAAATTTGTAGCTTCCTAAAAAGTTATCCGACAATTCGCGAAGGTTTCTGAAGATTCTCCAAAATGTTCCGAAGGTTTTGAACAATCCTCAAAAGCTTTCTGTACCCTTTTTGACAACTTCCAAAAGCTTTCCAAGATTTTTTGAAGATCACGGAAGGTCAGTGTTTGTTTCCAAGTGAAAAGGTATTGTCCTATTTGAATGATCTATAAACAGGGAATACTGGATAGAGATACAGAGCTCTAAATATTAAGTTATAGACAAGAACAGCCTGTAAAGGATGGGGACGGCGAAGAGGCGTTAAAGCTGATGAAAGTGATTTTCTGCCAGCAACGGTCAAACCTCTCCTTACCTGCTGCCGTAAGTCTTCTCAAAGTATGCAGCCCTAATCCAAATGCTCTTCTTGCTGGGGAAGACTGTCAAGGCATGTGCATAGATGGCTCTGGCACACTCGTAGGCTTGGTGAGCTACCGACTGATAAAAGGGCAGCAAGCTCTCATTAGTACAGCTATATTCATGATATCTTCATTTTTCATCAACATGTGTTCAGTCTACAATCCTCCTAACCTCCCTCCCTCAGTTTCCAATCTACTCACACTCCCTGCATCTTCCATCTAGGTGTGTTTACGATCCTCCTAACACTCCCTCCCCCCAGTTTCAAGCATAACAAAAAGTTACTCACTCTCTGTATCTTCCATCCACGTGTTTTTATACTGATCCTCTGCCTAACCCCTCCCCCTCAATTTCCAATCTACCCACACTCTCTGCATCTTCCATCCACGTGTCTACAATCCTTCTAACATCTCCCCCCAGTTTCCAATCTACTCACACCTCTGCATCTTCCATCCACGTGTCTACGATCCTCCTAACCCCTCCCTCCCTTCCAATCTGCTCACATTCTACATCATCCACGTGTTAACGATCCTCCTAACCCCCTCCTAATCACCCCCCCCCCAGTTTCCAATCTACTCACACTCTCTGCATCTTCCATCCACGTGTGTTTTCGATCCTCTTCTTCTACACCCACTCCAATGACGGTGCGACTGCAATAACAAAAGCTTTCAGAACTCAGTAGGTTTTCTGTTTACTCTTGGAACGGACCTTTCGGCACACTTTTTCGTGCGGTTTAGTGAGACGCAACGCTTTTGAAAGTGATATGTCGCATGTCAGACAGGTTTTTGTGCCACGCAAAAACATTCCTGTTTACACTGCAACGCAACGACTTTGTGTCGGCACGAAATCCTGTCCGGTATAGTGTAAACGAGGACTAAGTGTACATTCTATATGCATCCATCTTCTATTCAGCTTTGAGTTCTACTACTCGGTAGCCACTGCTACGCAACTTGGAAAACAACTTAATTTCTGGACTTTTGCCAATTATAAAACTCAACAGATTAACAGACTTCGTGTCTGGAGACAAATGGAACCAGTCTCTACGTACAGTCATCTGCAGATATGTATGTGTATTTCGTGGCTGGAACAATGCAATCTTGATCGCCTATGAATGAGACTTTCCTTGAAACAAAACTTGATTGATAACAGACAAAATCTTCAGGGACACAAATCCTCAAGGTTTGCACGGCAAAAATGAGAGGTATGCAAATGTTACATAGACGGATTAAATCCGTCATTAGCTCTTTTCATCACACATAACATAAGCTTTGTTTGCGTTTCGATACTGACGTGCAACTGCCATAATTGCTTCGTTTCCAAGTGATACAACAGCAAGATGTAGGCAGAAGATTACTTCACCGTGAAAACGAGTCTGACGCAAGCAAAAGCTACAATGCAAGCAAAGCAAAGGCAAGGATTGAACTTGCATAGATACCTTCTTTGTGAAAAAATAACACCGAAATATAAGAACAAGAAAAAGAGAAGTTCCTGCCCTTTTGTCTGCCTTGTTTACATCGATACTTAAGCTTGTGTCAAGGCCTTTTCACGAAGAAATATGAACTCTAGATAGTGCTTGCATTCTTGTGCCGCTCGTGAACACAAAGCTCATATCTTGACAATGCTTGCCCGAGAATCTGTTCCTTACATGATCGCCTGGCAAGTGAACACGCTATCAGCCTTCTCGCACTCCTCGGCATCCTTGATCCACTGGTCGCGGTTGATTTCAACTCCGTTGGATCTCAAAGAAGCAACAGCTAGTAAAAAACAAAATAAACAATCAGCATGTGATTTGTTAGAACCAGAGCGAAAGAATGCGTTTTGCATATTATTTTCCTGGAAAGTGCTCGTTACTGTATGACATTCTTCCCCAGACTCAGGCAAACGAGAGAACAATCGTGTATGCGATGCACGAAAATCATAAAGAACATCAACCCTTGCCCTGCTAAAGATGATCACGCAAAAGAGATTGTCCTAACGTTTGAAGAGCAGCAGTGATGGTGTGTTCGTTCCAACTTTGGAACCAGTTGACAAAATCCATGAAGTGACCATTCATTTTGTTTGTCTTGAAGAGTAGAAATGATTGGTGTTACTCGTTCTAACTTTTGAACCAGTTGACGAAAACCAATAAAATGACCATTCATTTTGTTTGTCTTGAAGAGTAGAAATGATTGATGTTATTCGTTCCAACTTTTGACCCAGTTGTCGAAAACCCATAAAATGACCATTCATAACTGAAAAACAAGCAACACATGTTTCTCTTTATAAGTTTCCTCACCTCTGTCAATGATTTTCTCCACCATAGGGATGTTGCTGTTGGCTTCTTCAAGCTTGGCGGCCGTGATCCAGATTTGTCGGTCAGTCGGGATGTTCTCTCGTGCCTTGTTCAAAACCTACCAACGATATAAAGCATGATTGCTGAACAAGAAAACTAAATCTGTGATGAAGTTTTTGCGTGTATGCATCGCTTTCTTGGTTCGTTCACCCTTGCAATTTCGAAAATTTGATTTTTTTCATTTTTTTTTCAATTTTAAGTCTTTAAAAAAAATTTTCCACAAATGTTTAAGATTTTTCTATGGGTTTTCTAGGAGTATTTTGACATCTAAACAGATAGAAATAGAAATGCACAGGTTTTGCTTGGCCACAGATATAATAACTCTAAAAAAACAATCAAGACGTAAATTTGAAACCAACAATTATAAAAGTCCCGGAACTCTACTTCAGTTCTCAAGGAGTTTTCCGGGAACTTTCCAGGAGTCAGTCTAAAGTTCCAGGACTATTCCTGGTTTTCCAGGAATTTAAGGAATTCCAGGAGGCATACAAAGCCTGCACTAGTTTAGACAAGAGGTTCAGCTAGAAAAGGGAAATGGCCAGGCCATTCACTTCTTTTGTGACTCTCAGCTTCACTGCTTCTTACTTGTTGCTTAATAGGCAAAACTTAAAAGTAAAATATCGAATTATGAATAAGTTACAAAACACCGCTAGCAGTTATCACTCAACTGCTGCTCATATCCTACTTATCTGCTCCTTACATTTATGGCTCAAGTCTCGGGAAATTTACATGAAGACAATGAAGAATACTTACCTTCCTCGCATCTTCGTAAGTTTCCAATCTGGCCAGGGCAAGCCACAACTGACGGGATAATAAAACAGTTCACAACTTTTTATTCTAAGAAACTTGTAAATTGCACAAAAAATCTGAAATGTCGGAAAGCAGAAATTGCTGCAGGTTACTGCTTGGGTTTCTGTTTGTCTGTATAGTTATTGTAAATAGCTTCCTTTTTGTCACTGCACCATCAACGGTTGTCAGTTAGTGTAGGGTCTTGAATTTGCTAGTTTTACCACATGTCAATTGTTACTCTCGTTAATTAAAGTTATTGTATTGTATTGTACTGTACTGTATTGCATTGCATTGTACTGTATTGTATTGTGTGTATGCTTATGTTTGTGCATCGTTTTCATCAGAATATTTAACAAAACTCACGTCCTCAGCTATGTACAGCTCAGTTACATAAAGGGTATATGGCCCACATCACAAGAGTGTTTGCTGTTGTACTGTAATTGTAACTTTGATGTAACCCTTACTACAAAAAGGGGTAATAACTAGCGTTTACATGTTAGAACCAAATGAACTACAAACCTACAGACTGGAATTAGGAAACAATTAGCCATCATCAACCATTATTGGTCATCAGATAAATAAGAACGCATCGCAGGCTGACTTTGAAAAATGTAGGTTTTTATGTAAAAGTTCGGGGTTCTTACTATATACTTTTATCAAAAAAGTGCTTCTCATAACCAGCAAAGTTTCCATTTATCCAAGTAGTGGGGCAACTAAAAACGAATCCACCCTCTTTTACACAACTACATTAGCCTGTTTAAGTTGCAAACCTCCACAAACATGGTTCGTACTCTTCCGACTCCATAACGTTTGGCACGACCATGAGTTGTCTTTTACTTGGCGATAACAAAAACTATTTTCAAATGGAGCTTTCTCCATAATTCGTAATTCGATCTCAATCATGGGAATCTTGCTTTATGCATGTAAATTGAGTAACGTTTTTTTCTTTTTCTCACCCAAAACCTGTTATTACACAGTAATTTTTAGTTTCCACGATTTTCCATGATCTAAATCAATCAGAATTCCATAGCTTATCAGACCTTGAAATTCCACAACTTTGCAAGTTTTCCATGACCCGTGCGAGCCCTGACAAGGACCCCATATTGCCGCATAAAGGGTGCATACTCTTTTAACCTTCCGAAATTCCACCATTTTTTCCATGACCACATTTTGACCATCTTTTTCTTGGTGATGCCAAAACTATTCTTCATTAAAGCAATGTTCAGAACAGTTATTTAGTTCATGATAGAAAAAAGGTAGTCTTTACAGGGTTCGCCAATATCAAAACCAAATTTACGGGCTTTTCATGGTATATAAAATGATTTTCAAGGACCTTTGCAGTTTCACTGAAACTGAAGCTGAAACAGGACTTTCATAGTTTTTTTAGGAACCGTACTTAAATACTTATTAAATAAAGTTCCCCTAATTTAGTGAAACTGTCTTTAGGATTAAGGTCGTTTTTACCTCAGATAACTCGAATCTCATAGGAACATAGCTTTCCATAAGTAAATTGAGTCGATGTTCTGTTTTCTTCTTGCTCACAAAAGTAGACGGACACACGTTTTTATACAACAATTCAGTCATTTTCATTTTCCATGACTATCCACGATCTAAATATAAATTCCATGACTTCCAGACCGGGAAAACGAACTTGTAAAATGCCACAATTTTCCATGTTTTCCATGACTCATACGAGCCCGTACGCACATATGGTTGGGGCCACCCCCACGGGGGAGCTGTTAAGTAACATATATGTAAAGAAAGTACTGTATAACATACTTCCACACTGGACGGACAGCACTCCACAGCTCTGCTCAACATAATTCTGGCATCCTCTGGTTCTTCCAGTTCAACTGTAGCTTTCCATATTCTCACCGAGTTGGGGATCTGTTCTAATGCTGGGAAAGATAAATTTACATACAACTAAACTCGTCAAAACCACACGTTCTACTTAAACTAGGACGCTATTGTATGTTGTATTGAACTCTACAGGTTAGATACAGGTTTTACTCAAGCAAAGCTATTAATTATTGATGCAATAAATTTGAGTTTCTAAGACAAGAATTTGCTCATTCCGTTTTCAAGTTATGAATCTGTGTCTTTGTACTACATGTACATATAATATGTTGCAAAACCGATTTCCTGATGAAGTTGTTCTAAAACAATGAAACATCTTGCTTGCCCATTTCAGTATAAGAACGTCTGCAGCCAAAAGTTAAGATACAATGGAGACATTGTAGGTTGATGATTTAAATTTTTCACAATTTACAGTTGCCTGACCCAATGAACTCTTAACAGTGGCCATCGTCCGTGGACAGGGACGTTAAACCATTGGTCTAGTCTTATCTAGTTCTATCGGGGGACCTAAAAGAACCCACGCACTTGTCGATAGGAGTAGGCTACTGCTGGTGTTGTGGACTGTCACCTCCTCCCCTACAAAGGGAGCCAGGCCTAGAAGGGGTCATTATGTCCTACTGCCTGCGCTCCCGCTGAGTACCATACTCAGCAAATGTTGTAAATATATAAATCGTATCTGATAGAACATGTAACATCAATGAAGAACATTGCTTTCCCCCTCCCTCTCTCAGCAAATCATACGTAAGAAATATGTTTCTCTTGTCTTCTTGTTCTCTACCATGTAACTCCTTCATAACGTGGCATCATTGTTTCACATGCTACCTGTACACATTGCTACCTACCTTTTCTAAAGACCCTCTTCTTTGCCTTGATTTCAGTTTCCAGCTCGGCAGCTTTGATCCACAGGCGAACTGACAATGCCAATTGGCGCACAGCCTGAGCAGCAACTGCTTTCGCTGTCTCAGGAGGCTGCAGAAGAAAAACACCTATCAGAAATGAACGTCTGGGCTGCTGTAGTCCTGAGAAGGACCGCTGTTCCAAGGCTGTAACTGACGTTTTGACAACTTGTGTGGAAGTCATCAGAGTCAATTAGGTTGGCCATACAGTTCGTATTTATATATAGGGGTAGTTTTGGTTAATCAATGTTGGCGGTTCAGTGGCAGTAGTCGGCAAAGTCTCAGCGGCCATTTAGTATCTTGTAAAGTCTCTCAAACGCCACTGGTAGAGTCCTACAGCGGTTCAGTGGATGTTTCCAGCTTTCCAGCATAAGTCTACTACTGCCACTGAACCATACGAACCCTGTCTATAAGATAAACCCCATCAAATCACCTGAAGTCTGACAGCTTCTAACCACACATCTTCACTCTTGGGGCACACTTCGGTTCCCTTGGTGATGATATTCCTTGCAGCCTGCATCTGCCCTGTCACCTCCTCCAGGCGGGCTGCAGCTATCCAGCCTGACAAACCACAGACTTTAGTAGGAAGTTGTGGATACATTCACTATCATCACTTTCTATGCTATCAACCAATGACACCCTATCACTCAATGTCACTTACTATCAGTCATCAAGTGGTCATTGTCACTCACCAATCACTATCATCCACTGTCACCCTATCACTCACCATAGCTCACTGTCAGTCACTCTCTTCTACTGTCATTTACAGTCAATATGTATTGTCTATCATCATTCAATGTCACTATCATTCATCATCAAATGGTCATTGTCACTCACTAATCACTATATCATCCACTGTCACCCCATCACTCACCATAACTCATTATCAGCCACTCTAATTCACTACCCTGTATTATTTAGTCAATCTATATCACGGATCAAACATCATTCACTGTCACTCACTACATGTATCATTCATCAACACTAACCATCAATCAGCATTACTCACTTTCATTTATTACCATCCCCCAGCATTTACTGTAAATCACTATCAATCAGCACTTCTCACAATCTGCACTAGCCATCTTTTCCCGTCATCATCTGTCACACAATATTCATTTCTGTCACTGACTATCACTCCCTATTTTATCTTTCATATATTTCAAAATCATATCAGTTTATTAAAACACTTGTAAACTATTATGCAATTCAGGCAACTGGCTACTATAAAAAACTATCTGTATTTGTATCATCCACCATCACTCAATGTCACTTATTATCACTTGACATCATTCACTAAAGCCTAAATATAATTCACTGTCAGTCATTCCTTACAGGTAATCATAATTTACTAGCACTCGGGACTTTTATTCATCATACTCACTACTGGTCACTATCACCCACCAACACCCACCATCACCCACCTTCATCAAGTGAGGTGTTACCTTAGCAGTTTTAATCAGTGATTATTCAATTTCACTCACAGAATTTCACACAAACTATGTTTCTGTTCTGACAACCAATTCCTTCAAATGTTCTCTTCATATGCACATGACTGTCAGACTTATACATTTCTAAAAATTAAAAAGCAGTCTCTGGTTTTCCTGATTACCTACAGGTGTGCAGTTGGGAAGGAAGAGAGATACAAATGGTTTAATAGTACCTACCTGGTCCATGGCCAGGATTGGTTGATATAACTGACTTGAGAAGTAGTCGTGCTTTCTTGATGTCTCTGAGGCAAAGTTTTGCAGTAGAAAGTTAACAGTTACAATTAACAATCAGTACAATTATTAGTACAGACTGTAGTGTTGTTTAAAAAAATCATTTCTAAAACTTACTGAGAGTAGAAGTTACAAGTAGTCTCTTTGAAATGAACTAATAATATTTAACTTCACAAATTATATTTAACTTAGCTGATTAAAATACATTTGGTCTTTTTGATTAATTCGTAACAATTACTGGCCACCTACAGGACTTGACTGTTATCATGCAAGCCTATACTACATGTATGTACCCTATAATTGAAGAGTATAGCACAAAAATGCTAAATAAGTGACTTGTATGAAAAGTAAAATTCTCGCAAGAGTTATGAAGTGATAATAAGAATACTGAGTAAGGGAGAGTTGAGAACTTGGTCAAAAGTCACTTAATAATACATCGGTTTTGCACTAGGGTCTTCAATTATAAATGCAGTTGTCAAAAAACGTGTGAATATGTAAAGTTTACACGAACAATATGAACCATTTAAATGAGAATTATATGTATGTACAGTCAACTTTAATGTAAGCAAGGTCACTGAAATGAAAAGAGCTAGAAGACAAGTTTAGTGTACCCAATATCTGCCCCAGCATTAGGCGTCAAGCTCTGTAGGTCTGTGAGGTATCCCTTGGGGTCTACAACAGTTTGTCCTGTCACAGAATCAGAAGCCTAGAATAAACAAATGGGAGAAACACTTAGTTGATTTCCCTAAACCATAGATAAATATGAAACAAAGTTAGTGAGAGTTGTTCAAAGCTGTCATAATTCTCATTTTACTACCAACTATCATGAACTCTTATGAACTTTCATACACTCTAATCTACATACCCTGAACATATACCAGTACAACTACATTATTATATGTATTAATGGCAGCTTAGCTGTGTACACTATGCAACTCCCATCATCAACTCTCAAATCATTTTTTTTCAGCCTGGAAACACGTAGGGTTTATCTTGAGTTTTAGATCACATTTTGACCTCGAGTTTTGGCTGAAAGCTTACTGTACATACCACAGTTCAGGGTATGGTAAGTTTAAGCAAATTTTAGCCTTTTGGTCTGAAACAGGATGTATTTATCACATACAGGTATTTTAATTTGTCTAGTTTGGAGCAGGAAATGGCTAAGTTTGCAAGTCAAGTTTGTAAAAGAGTAGCAATTTTTGGTGGCTAGCCCAGGACAACATATAAATTGTCATCCTCGTTTGCACTGCCAACTTCTTGCACAAACTATAGAATATTTAGTTTAAGGTCATTCCCCTGTTTTGCAGTGCGCAGCTCTTCTGCGCATGAAGGTAAAATTATAATTTTTGAGAGATTTCA
>JAOBYH010182643.1:0-10411 GCA_025403525.1 Umimayanthus kanabou
CGGGCACCCCTCTTTTTTATTACGTCTTTTGGATTCCCTCATGATAGGCAATATGTTGACAAAGTTTGAAGAAAATCCATCGAGCGGATTTTTTTCAGGGGAATGACCTTAAGTAGTCGTATTCTCATCAAGAAATGGTCCATGCTTGGCGTGCGTCTATCGAGTTGTGGATGCACGCGGGAAGTTGCGAGAGCACGAGAGAAGCGTTTGAATGGCACGAGGTGAAGCCTAAACCATTCTGAGCATTTTTATTAGTTGAAAGCAAGCACGCGATTTAATAGACGCACGGGCGTGTGTCTATGGAGATTGAGATGCACGCTCGCGCAATGGAAAAAGCTCGCGAAAAGTTGCCAGCTATGTTCACAAAGGAATTGCCCGGGGGGTACTCCCCAAAATTTAGGGTGGGGGTGTGCCGCTGGGATCCCAAAAGCCTGACCCTGTTCCTGACCAAGAAAAGCCTTAAAATGATACCCTGTTCTTGACTCAATGCAAGAGAAGCATACTCTGTTCTTGAAAAATTTCGTAGCATATCTTTATGGAGAATAACAGCCGTCGTGCTTTGACAAAATAGCGTCTGATTCGGCCGCTGTGCTTTGACAAAATGGCGTCTGTTTCAGGATTGGGCCTTTACAAAACCTTTTATTCTAAACTCGCTTTAATTTGACACCCTGTTCCTGACCTAAAATGCGTATTTTCTATACCCTGTTCTTGACAAAAAGGCTTGAAAACCATACCCTGTAGAGCGGCACATACCCGTACAGTGAATATATGGGAGTACCCCCCTCCCCCGGGATTACTCACCGAGTAAGCCCACGACAGCTTCATTCTGTTTCACCTCTAGCGAGCCCTTAGCAATGAAATAAAGAACGTCCAAACTTTCCCCGGTATGGACAACCCGGTCGCCCGGAGCAACGTGACAGATCCAGAAATTCCTTGCAACGGCTCGCAAAGCACCAATGGATGCTTTGTGAAACGCAAGGTTGTTCTCCAGTATAACTCGATTGAGGTGAACACAAATGTCTGCCTGTAAGTCTTTGGGACAATATTTCAGTACCTGGTGGGAAAAGGACACCAATGAATAACATGCAAAGAGAACGGATGGTTTAGTTATGTTGGTGTTTCGTTGTACGGATATCTATCCTATGTCTTACCCGCTCGACCAACGCAAACCATAGGCCCTGCCAAAATCGTACCATTTTTCTCAGTAGAAACAAAATTTGTGAAGCACTTGTATTTTGGCGCTAATTTTATGACTCCTTTCCATAAGCAAATCTTAAATTATTCAACCCCCATGTTTGGCATTTGATAAGTCCATGGGGGAGGGAGGGAATGCAAAATTTTAAGCCGAAGTTTTGAGTTTACTGAACCCTTCTAATGTTTCTATCGTTTAAACCAAATTCATACCAACCCACCCATATTTGATCTATAATTTTGTATTTCCCTCCATAAGCACATCTTAAATAATTTAATCCCATATTTGGCATTTGATAATTACGTAAATGAAAGTCCATTGGGAGGAGGGGGAGGATTTGCAAAATTTCAACCAAGGTTTTACTGAACCCCTCTATCATATAAACCAAATTCTTACAACCCTCCCCCAACCACCACTATATTTGGTCTATAATTATATAACCCCCTCCACATAAGCACATTGTAAACTACTTAACCTCCAATATTACATAAGTGAAAGTCCTCTTACCTCGTCTGTGTCAACACCCTTATTGATTGCCCAAGTGGACATAAAATAGTCGACGATTCTGTCTCCCAGCCGTTGAGGCACTTTGTAGAGCTTGCTGAACATCTTCATGTTGTCGATAATGGCGTGGTACTTTGCAGTCTGTTTCTGAGCCTGCTGCAAGATAGTTGACACCTGGCCGAATATCAAGGCATAGAGAATGGCTACAAAATAACGAACAGTAAATACCTTCAGTTAAACCTAGAATGGCTGCCAGTGTCTATAGTTGTGGTATCAACGCTCTAGAAATTGTAGAATCACACTTCATCACATGGCGTTACATTTCATCATGTTTTATAGCATTATATGGGACTAACCATTTGATTTCGTGGGGAGGGGGTGGGGGATGGAAGAATAATCTGTTTTCATGTTTGTTTTTAGTCAGTTTAATCTTTGGCCCGCCAAGTTTGATGCATTTTTTAAGATTCAACAACAACAATAATTTAGTGCGTTCTTCTCACACTGTTTACAAGAAAGAATGTAGCAAAGTTTATATGATGGAAGGAGCACAAGCCACTTGAAAATAGTAGAAACTAGTCGAGTCAAGTGACTTTAGTCTAGCGAGAAAAGTTTGAGATTGGAATTGGTTGTTGTAGGAGAATACATCAATAATAATACACAAATAACACTAACAGATAGTTAAACAAAAAAGAGTCAGTCAGTCAATCAATCAATCAATCAATCAATCAATCAACCAACTAATCAAGCAAACAATCAATCAATCAATTAATCAATCGATTGATCAATATATCAATATTAATGAATTATTCAGTTTATATTTAATCATTTTATCATATTATCTTCCAATCACTCAATGTCATACAGTCAATGGTTCTATCATTCATTCAATCAATCAATCAATCAAAGAATTTATCATTTTATAAGGGTAACACTTGACAGTAAAAACTGATGAATTCGTAGCCCTCAAGTCTCGAGGCATGCAAAAAATCATTCTATCTGCGTTCATTGTAAAATCTTTTGACTTGTATACATTATTCTTCCACAGAACCCCCTCCCACCCCCCTCCCCCCTATCGATGAAACCAAATGGTGAAACACTTACATCCCAGTAGCATAGTAATGCAGCCAAATAATTTTTCTGCGGTGGTGTTAGGCGCGATGTTCCCAAACCCGCAGGTGGTGAGACTGCTCAGGCAATAGTACAGGGCAGACACGTATTTGGAGGCCAGGGTGGGACCCGTATCAGGATCCAGCTCATATGTATTGTTTTTAAACCTGTACCATTGTTCAGTGCTGTTCGCCATGTGCTGTAACCACCCTGCAGGGTTAGTTTTGTCGTATTCGTAGGCGATCACGTACCACAGGCATGCCATCCAGTGGGCAACTAGACAGAAAGATAACTGAAGTAAAAAGAAGGTTGATGCGCCGTATTCCAGATACTTGTCGATCTTTCGTGCAACCCGGCCAAGCCGCAAGAGTCGAAACACTTTCAGCATTCCAAGAAGCGTTGTTATGGCCTAAAGAAAAAACACAATATATAACGTTAAATGTGAAACAACTTGACTCATATTGCTTTTGTTCGGCACTACTTAGAATTCTTTCATCTAGCAGCTATTGTGCTACAGTAAAAACCGGCCGAAGCAGGTTAATGTGGGTTTTATCGTTGATAAAGGACATGTTTTAAGGCAGCTACTTACCGAGTCATCCGTTTTGGATGCAAGAAATATGATTCCATAAGGTAGAGAAGACACCAAATCGACAAAAAACCAGCTCTTAATGTAGTTCATGCGTATCATCTTAGGATCGTTTATCACATCGCCCTCTTTGTTTACGTATGTGGTATGAAAGTTCAACACAATATCCGCTAGGAACATCCAGTCCACCATCATGTCCATCCAGGCCAGTATCGTCCCCGTATAAGCAAAGCAGACAATAAAAGGCACAGACACTGTTGTGTATAGGGTTAATATTAAAATCACCCAATCCCACGTGAGTTTAAAAGTTGTATAATGTAGTATGATCCGCGGGGGTGTACTGGGGACCTCTTGCTTGTAATCTGGCAGCAGGTCATCGTTCAAAGCCATTAGCTGAAATAGAAATGATGATATTATATTACATATAAAAACAGTGAAAAATACTTTTCGCTCGCTTTGATTAGCTATTGAAACTCAGATATCTAATGTTAGCACAACCAAACCAGTAAATAGTGCTTTTTGCGCGCTCAGATTGGTTTTTAAAGCTCGGAATACACTGCTTTAGTATACGTGATTAGTGAATGGTGCTTTTCGCGCGCTTTGATTGGCTACTCAAATTCGGGTTATCCTTGTAGTGCTAGTCAACTCTGGTCATTCATGTGCGACACGATACAAATGGCATCTCAGTTTGTGGTTGTTTTGGATGCTAAAACTATTGCAACAAACGAAGTAACTTATACGACTGCAAACAATGTTTGTAGTTAATAAAACCAACTGGTTAGGGAGCTCAACAAAGTTCAAAGGGAGTGAACCAAGGCTGCTATGTTTTGTGTTGAACAAACCGTGACCGTGCATATTGTTTTGTTTTACGTGTGAGCTCAAATGTTTCTACTGGTCCGCCGGTTGCTCATTTGTATTTCAGTACCATTTGTGTTTTTTACACGGGCAATTGGCAAGGACATCGAACAAGAAGAAATAGGGAACAAAATATATATATAACAAAGAAACTTGCGAGTTTCATAACCAGTTCGCGTTATCAACTATGTTTCAACTTCATCGCTACAGCTTACAAACACAAAAAATTCAAGGGTCAATCGACGAAAGTGCTTTGATTAATGGTGCACTTTCGTGCGAGGGAGTGCGTAACTCGAGTTTGAAGGTCATTTTCTTGCTTTTGCCATCTTTGCAAAACATAAATTTATAGATTTATAATTACTCCCCTCAGCGTCGGAGCCTAGCAAAAGACATTCACCTCTCCGCATTCACAGCTCGGTTATAATATCCCTCATTAGCATATACCAAACCAGTGAATAGTGTTTTTCGCGCGCTCTGATTGGTTCCCTATCTAGGAATATCCTAGAATATCCTAGGATATTCCTGGCTCGCATGACTGCACACCAAATTGACAACATGGCGTCAGTTTGAACGAAGTTCAAATTTCAGAAATAAATGAGAAAGCCGTCCCAATCAATACAAAGAAAGCGACGAAATTTGGTTTGGATGTTTTCCAAGGTAAGGTTTTATTTTTAAACATTATTCTACGTCTCAATTTCACAAGAGATGCAGAAATTGTAACGCTAACACGAAACAATTGTCAACTTCCGAGTTTGTTTACAAATTTCAAAATACGGCATAAAAATACAAAGATTGTAATTTTTTACTTCACTGATTCACTGGTTGGTAAATGCTAATGTAATTATTCACCTCAGTGTCGGTGAAACGCCCAGTATATTCGCCTCGCCTTGTTCGCGGCTCAGTGAATATCCTGGTCTATTCACCTCCACTTCGGTGAATAATTGCTCACTATTCACTTCCACTTCGGTGAATAATTGCTCACTAGTCACCCCCACTGCGGGGAATAATTGTTAACTATTCGCACAACATAGGCAAGTGGGGTCTGGGTATGAATACGTGTTTCCAATAACAGCAGGCTGTTAATAATTTTGAGTATTCCGTAATATACAGTAAAAACATAATGATACAGCCATTTCAAAAAGGTTGACTAGTGCGTTCTGTAGGGGTTCTGTGGACTGTGGGAGTTCTCTAGGGGTTCTGTGGGGTTCTGCGGGGTTCTGTGGGGGTTCTATAGGGGTTCCATACGGGTTCCATAGGGGTGTGGTATAGTTGCATGGAAAAGTGCAGTACCAAAACCTCAAAGCCTGATGGGAGTTGTAATTTTGCCAATTGCTAGGCTGGTATTTTATTAAAATTACTTAGTTTTGTGCTTTGTTGGTTTCATTTGCATCGTGTACAAGTCAATGGTTAGCACATATGGCTCCCATAGTTCCTTTCCCTCTTGGTATTGCGCTTTGCAATAGTCCATTTCACAGTTCCTGAAAGGTAACCAAGCCTCTACATGAAACCGAGGCGAAGGTTGTCCTGGCACAGTTAGAGAAGTTTAAATAAGTATCATAAGAAAAAAACTTATTAGCATGTCTATTATTTCCACTTCTGTAACTGTGCCAGGACAACCTTCGCCTCGGTTTCATGTAGAAGCTTGGTTACCTTTTAGGAACTGTGAAATGGACTATTGTTAGGTTAAACAGCTGTATTGATACAAGTATCGGCCATTGCTGATTTGGTTACACTTGTTGGTTACCACGCAAAATCAGTACAATGTTAAATAATTTAAAACAAAATATGTTTTGCAAAACACTGTCCTATGGGCCCGGTTGTTCGAAAGCGGGTTAGCTCTAACCAATGGTTACAATTTTAGCCAACGATTAAGTTTACTTCCTTGAAGATTGATTTGGGCTGTCATTTCTGGTTTACGTAACTGGGTTTCCTTGGAGTGTACTTCAATAATAGTTTGGAAAGACTGGGCGTGTTTTTAGATAAAGCAATTTAGTGTAAATTTTCGCCTAACCCTTGGTTAAATTTAACCCGCTTTCGAACAACCGAGCCTTGAGATCCAGTAATGACATATATACTTTGGTTGACATTTACAGTGGATATGTTATCTTCCTAACTGAGCTGTAGGTAAACACTGGAAGACTGCTGTAGGTAGTTCGGTTTAATAGCAAAACAATTTAGGATGGCGCTTTTCTTGATCCCATATCGTTTATATTCAGCCACATTACTTTGTGTTAGAACAACTAAGCTTCTTCATTTTGGGAAAAGTGTGAGGCCCACGACACATCGATTGAAAGACTTTCATCACAGCAATGCTTTTTTTTTTCAGGCTTACGAATTAGGAAACTAATTTCGTCATAGCTGAGCAGCCAAATTTCCGTTCCAAATTACTCAATGTCTGATATTGTTATCTAAGATTTTGTGCTTATATGTATACTTTAAATATATACATGATCTCAGTCTCAAAAACTAACTGAGATGTGATATGATTTCAATTATAACAACCATTGTCTTTTGTTGCGTTTGTAGTTTAGTAGTTTGTAGTTTAACCTTCACAGTGATAAAATATTAAAACGCACCAACTCAGTCTGCCTATATATGACTAAGCTAAAACTAAAAGATAAACCTTTTTTGTGATTTCTGGCAAAAAATAAATATCAACATTTAAACAGTACTTCAATAGGAAAAGCAACCGATCGAAATGAAGCTCTGCATGTAGAAAAGTAATAAAAGTTTAAAAGAAACCTGTGGGTAGCTGTTTCGACTAAGTTGTGGGAATTGACAGTTGCTGTACACATAATTAACGAGATAACGTGGTCAGCATATACATGCCAATTAGCTGCATGCAGGCAAAATAAGCCAACTTTGGTTTGCATATTTACATTTTTAATAAACAGAAAACGGAGTACTGATAAAAAAAGTCTTGTTTTGTTATCAGACGGTTTTGATTTCTCTACTGACAGTCGACCATATTTTAAATCCGTTTTTGATTTATTGGAAAGTTCTGTCAAAAAATCTAAAAAAAGCTCATCAAAGATTGTGTTTGTCTTCGTTACGTACTTAGGAACGGAAACCTTAGATGAAAAAAATAGAAACGCGTTAATTTTAGCGCTTTGCTCCTCTTGCTGTCAATGGTTTTTAACATGGCCTTTCAGTATACAAAATTTAAATGATATTTTGGGTAGCATTATGGTTATCAAATTTCCTGGTGAAAATCTAACGTCTTGCCGTTTCCACAACATTGCCAATAAAGAAACAGTTCTGTCTTCCATTCACTAAATATACTAATGGACTTGTCTTGCGAGTGCGAGGTTGTTTCTATTCGACAAAACGGAATATAAAAATAATAAATGATTAAAGACCAAAGCATTAGCGTCTTCAGTTTAATACAAAATATTGCAACCTATAGTGCATAGCTTTTCTAGCTGTAGATTTTTTTAACTGAAATAAACAATGATCTCTTGCTTTGCAGTCGGATGCATAAACTAAAGACCTAATAGTCAGGCGGTAAAGTAAATTGGGTAAATAGAATGTCTGTTTTACATACATTGCATTACAAAAACTAGTATGACTACGATTAAGGTAGAAACTGTGCGAATTGTAGGAAAAGGAAGAACGATTTTATGATTAACGTAAACGATATGTAAAACTTGCATATCGACTTTCAGTGCTTCAAAAATTATGGGAGAAATTTTGATCTACGATACCTGTTTTTCTGAACGAACTCGATTGGCCATGAATCATGCGAAACGGCAAAAATACCCTGATCGAAGTGAGTATCAGTTTCGAGTAAATTGAGGATAATCTTGTCTGAAGTAATACAAGTTATTCAAAGCCACCGAGTTGTTTGGATTTCATGACGCTCGCTCATATTCCAAACCGAGCTTGAGGAGTAATCCAGGTGCTTTGATCACGTTCTGCTCTCTGACAGAATCATTCAATTCATTACCTTTTATTGATTTGCAAATAGCTTCTTTCATATGCAAACTGAGGCAGCCAATGGGAAATGGTTTTTCTGCACGAATGTTTTACAGTCTTCTATAAAAGGGTAGTCGTAGATACAGTGAACGCTGTCTGCTTTGCCGTTTGTATTATTAAATGTTAAATTTTACCGCAATGGATGTCCATGCTTATCGGCGTACTATTCTTTTAACACAACTATAACCAGACCATTAACCCACACGATCCCGATGATTCTTGCTTTAATTAGAAAAAAAAGAAAGCGTTTTCTTTTTCTCGCCTCGGGCAATGTATACAATTCAAACAAGATTTGATAACATCGCATGTTGTTTTCAACTAGATAATCCAACCAATATCGGATAAATCTTTCTTTATCTGCTATTATGCAAATGTACGAATCACCAAGGAAAAAATGATAAACAAGCTTTGAAAACTTAAATTAATTCCGAACTTTTTTAATCTTGGCTCCCCAAAAACTCCTTAAAATCGAAGTTTCTTTTATTTCTGATATATGTATTTCAGCAACTTGCCGTTTGCCTAGCTTGCTTTTTCGTTTTCGTGTTATGGTTAATTAAGCCACCAACCGATTTATTAGTATAAAATTTGCTTATGGGAAACAGTTCTATTAAAATTCTAATATATTTTAAAACATTCACAGGAATCACTACATGAAAATGAGTGATTTATCACCAAGGAACATTAATAACCATTAGCAATAAAAACGTCTTTTCTGAACTTAGAACATTTTAATAAAAAATTCAAACAAATCAGAGAGAAACAGAACAGTGTTGAAAAACAGTTTTTGTGGTTAATGATTCCAATTTGCAGATAAAAAGGTATATATTATTTGAATAATCATATGACATCATTTTTAAAATTTGCCTTATTAGCACAGTATAGTATAAATCAAACTTCAAAATTCAAAACAAAATAAATTGATAATGATTCATCTTTGCCAAAATTGCTAAAATTTTGTGTAAATATAAGTAAAAACTTTGTATCTAAATGGTAAAAAGCCAAAGTTTTTCGGTCAAATGATCATCTTTACAATCTGAAGATAATGATTTGAAAAAAAACTTTAATTTTGTCATTTACATACAAAGTTTTTACCTTATATTTATAAATTAATATATTTTTAAAAACTTATTTAGCGCTTTACAGCTAACAATATAGATTCTAAAAGTGGATAAATATACATAAAAATCAAGATCGCTAAAACTAATACTATTACTAATACTAATACTAATACTATTACCAATACCAATACTAATGCCAATGCCAATGCCAATGCCAATGCCAATGCCAATGCCAATGCCAATGCCAATGCCAATGCCAGTGCCAATGCCAATGCCAATGCCAATGCCAATGCCAATGCCAATGCCAATGCCAATGCCAATGCTAATGCTAATACTAAAACTAGTACTAGTACTAATACGAATACGAATACGAAACCTAATACTAATACTGATGACTAATACTAATACTAATACTGATACTGATACCGATACTAATACTAATACTAATATTAAACTAGGGAGAACGAAAGACAGGCAAATTTAATGTTAAGACCTGTTAAAATTCAGCTAGATTACTTAATACCAAGTTTTAAGTTTCGGCTTAAAAATGACAGAAGTAGCGGAGTTGCGATTATTATGAGGAATAAAGTTCCACAGGAATGGGGCTGCACGAGAGAAGAACTCAGTCATATGGAGGTTTATAGAGGAGCTTCTGATTAGCTTTCCTGGTTGGGAGGGGGGTGGGCTTATAGCCGTAATATTATTTTTGTTACATAGCAGATAAATGAACTTTTATTTCGGGGGACACTGTAGCTCATACTTACAATGGCATTTATAAATAGTTTAAATCAAGTTGAGGTTAACACTGCAAAAAATCGAGTCTATAGTCATTGTAATCCGGCAGCGGGAACTACGAACACGAAACTGAAAGGATGCTTTACAACTGTTGTTTTACCAGTGATTCTAGAGCATATAATTACAATTACTACCACACCAGCTGTACTCACATGGGAGATCTGCTGCGCGTTACGTTGTGAGGCTGTTTTCTGCTTGAAAGCTACCAAAACAGACTTGTGGCTCGTTAACGACTTGTTCAAGCGTGCCCAGCCCTTGGCTCCGCTCTCTGAAGAAACATTGGTTATACACTTCAATGACAGGGCCGACCGAATTATTCAAAGTCCGTTTAGGAGGGAA